>WOGR01000043.1:0-37807 GCA_015342045.1 Leptinotarsa lineolata | reverse complement strand
AAGTACTGATAACGAGTAGGGAGAACTGGATTCTCCGGGAGAAGGAAATATTAAGAGCAGATAGTTGTTGGTTTCCGATGCAGGTATTTTTAGTCGCAGACCTAGGACAGAGATATCAACATGCCTAGAAACCTATGCAACTGTATTTCAAGCGGAAGTTTATGCTACTGATTCGTGTACGGAGAGATTGGTAGAATCCAACCTGACACACAAGTCAATAAAAATTTTCTCGAACAGTCAAGCGGCCTTGGAAGCTCTTGTCTCCTACCGAGCAACGTCTAAATTGGAAGCACATTATCAAAAACGACTGTCCTCAATAGGACTTAACAAATTGTCTCTGATCTGGATTCAAGGACACAGTGGCCTGGAAGGCAACGAGGCTGCTGACTTCCCCGCAAAGGAGTGTGCTGCAAGTAGCTTCATCTCACCAAAATATGTCATTGGCATTGCATTAGGCTTTGCCAAACAAACATTGAACACCTGGATAGCAAAAAGTTTTGAAGACTTCTGGCAAAATCTACCAGGATTTGCTCACTCCAAGGCGTTCATTCACCCTTTGAAGCTTGAAACCAAATAGTTGTTGAACTTAAGTAGGGATGAACTACGATATCTAACAAGCCTCCTCACAGTTCACTGTCGTCTGAATCATCTTATGCAGAGACTCGGACTGTCGAAAGACAGTTTGTGTCGCCTCTGTTTGGAATATGATGAAACAGCAGAGCATATACTTTGTGCCTGCCCTGCCGTCAACCGAATCAGGTTTTCAGAGTTTGGTAGAACCACACTCTTACCATGTGACCTGAAAGATCACTCACCATACAAACTAATCGGCTTCGTCAAGAAGCTGAGGTTATTTGGCCGAGTTTGAATAGGTGTGAGCCACAATAAACCCTTGCGGGTTGCGGTGGAGGGTCGAATAGACCCACTCACTTTTGACCTAACCTAACTACTCCACTATATTCATGAATTCAAGAATTTGTCTGTTCACCTTAGATAGTCCAACATCACCAGACTTTTGAATATATTCTTCATTGGCAAATTTTTATGAGTTTGTATCTGAAATTTATATTCTTTTTTTGATATTGAGTTGAAGGCAATTTCTGAGGGGGGGGAAATTCACTTTGATATGTCAATTTCTCAACAGGAAAAAAAAAGAAATTTTGTGTACTGACTGATTCTCAACTTCAACTCTTCTTTTTCCTGTCATTCAATGTTTTCTAGTGATGGCCCTATTTATTTTGGGCACAGAGTATAATTGTTTTGTTTTGTTCTAAAATTGTTCGTTCTGTTAACTAGCTGACGAACGTCAACCCTCAAAAGTCGAGTAATGGATTAACGAGGCCTTACCTTTTAACGTGCGATTACCCAGCACGGAGCCTCATAAATAATTAATTTATTAACAATTCAATAAAAAAGATCATGGTAAAAGGTTCAAAACAACATCTTACTTTATTTCATTTCATATGGAGAGTATTACACAAAATGGTCCTTACCTAATTCTAGACTTTTTGTTTGTATGCTTGGGATTTTGTAAGCGTGAATCTCAGAAATGGTCTAATTGATTTGGATGCCATTTACATTTGGTGTTTGATTTATTTCAATCAATTCAATAAATAAAAAAGTAATGTCAATTCAAAGAAACACATAAAATATTTGCTAAAAAAATACTATAAACCATTCAGTTCATTTCGCTGAAAAGTTGGTTCTACTTCTGAGAACTTCTTAGTGTTGGAAAATCTGGGAAAACCCAAAACTGAAGTCCACCTGAATGAAGTTGCGAGCAATAGTTAGTGTATAGATAAATCACATATAAATATTCTAATTCCAGAAAAGAAGAAGAATAAGTTACTGAACAACTCAAACAATCATTTTTCAACTTATGATTACCTCTAGTTCAAATAATTATAGGGAAAAAGTTTCGTATTATTTTTCAATTTCAAATTTAACATTTTATCATTTGAAATTTTCTACAGTAAGATGAGATTTTTTTGATACATAGTGAATTCTAATAAATGGGTTCAATTGAAATTATTTCTCTAAATTTTTATAGGGTTTCAAAAAAATATGAGAAATGTCAAAGAATACCTATAAACTTTCACTGCCGGAGAAAACAATGTCAAAGCTATTTTCCAGGTTTGTTGGTAGTGATCAGCGGTTTTTATATCTGTCCCCATTGCCTTTGATGATGTCTATCAGTCATGAACAAAACATCAGGCGTAAAAACTTCTGACACAATAAGAATGTGTAAAAATAAATGAAAAAGATAGTAAGGTACAGCATGAAAATTGAAACAATTTTTGAAAATATGAATGATTTACATTCATCGCAGATATTTATATTACTAAATACGATTGAAATGTGCAGATTTTCAGGAAATAAGTATTTCCAGTAACTGATTCTGTTTCAATTTTATACTGAATTGCTTTCATCTATTTGAATTTTCAATAGAAGAAATATGACTATAGCTTATTTTATAGCTATAGTCATAATATATAGATTATTTTATAAGCTATAGTTTATGATTATGATTGCAGACACATCATCAATTACTCAGTTGATTTGATATTTTGAATATAATGCAAAATAGTTGTATTTTATTGTGATTATTATATTTTCAGACATGATTAACAACATAAAACTTTTCTCTTAGAGTCGCAATCATAAATGAAACCCATGGTTCAATGTTCTTTCCCTACCAATTGATGGCACAGGCAATTACTTACCAATTACTAATTGAGAGTCAAAAGCTTCCCCATTCCTCTCCGCATGTACCAACTTCATAGCACTCTCCTGCAATCTGTGTTTTATATCACTAAAAATACTTTCATTCCACAAATCTAGCATAAGCTTTCGGACCATGCTCTCATCTCCCAGACTTTTTTTATTCGTATTGTTCTGCACATTTGAACTGGACGTTGTTGGTTTACCCTGCAAACTACTTTCGAGCTGCCGGAATGGCGTTGGAAGATAATTACATTGGGTGAAAAACTTTTTCCATTCTGCTATGTATGCCTTCAATAATGCTTCTTCTTGACGATGTGCAAGAACTCGAGTTTGCGCTTGTTTAATAAAATCTACTATGTCTTCATGGAGATGTTCTCGTAACTTCGCCGGCCCTTTTTCATCCCAAAGACATACTAAGTGTACATCATAAAATAATTCTTGCCATTCTGCAGGGGAAACCGGTTCCTGTTTGAGCAATTTTAAAACAATTGGCCTCATATGAGGCCATTTGTCTTCAAATTTCAATTGCCCTTTTTCCTGAAAATAAATAAAATATGAAACCAGTATTTTAATAGCAAATACAATGGCCCTAATACCTTTAGCATCTTTATCTTTAATTTCCAAAGAAATATATAAAATAAATTGAACTATTCTGATATGATTTCACACAGTTAAAATATCTAAAATTCATAAAATCATTTTTATTAGATGCATTGTGTGTAGTTTGTACTACACTTTCCTTCATTCATTAATTTTATATCGAACTCCGCAAATTGCAAATAGAAAAATTGTAAATTGGAATACAGGGGTGGGGAAACTGTCAGACAGGGTCAAGTCAATCATAACGTCATAAGTCAAATCTTCGCTGAACTTTAGGTTGGCAAAAACGAAACTTACATTTTTTATAGGAGACTGTTAGGAGAAAATTAAGACCCAATGCACGTTGAAGTTGAATATTGAATCAAGTTCAGTGAATGCACAAGGGCGTTGTTGAAATACAATGTCTCTAGTGATGCACTGTTTTGGTGTAGTAATAAATCTTACTGGAGTTTTATCCCAACACCAAAACGTTATTTTTAACACCTCGAGACGTGTTTCAATCACCAAGTGATCATCTTCAAGAGAAAGATTTAACTACGATAAAACTCCAGTAAGATACAATGTCTCCAATTAACTAATCCAGACGAGCGTCGCTTGTGCTCGCATTCGCTATACTTTCAATTTCATTTTCTGTTCTGTCCTAGGAAACTATGTTTATATCAATATCCGCGATCTCTATTGATGGAAAAAGAAGCACATTCAACGTAAATAAGTAGAAAACTTATTTACTGTGTTATAACCATGAAATTATAATTAAAAGAATTAAAATTATTTTTTACGGCCTTTAGAAATATTACTTATGACGTACTTTCTGTTGTCGAAAAGTCATACAATGAGCGGGGGCATGTCCATAATAGACTTTTCCAGAATAACCCGTGCAAATAAAAGTTGGGTGCATTACTTGTGGCCAAGAATGAATATTATTGCACTTATTGGTCGTCAATAATCCCCGCCTTGATTCACTGACAATCAACAGATGACAGTCTGGTGTGCTCTCTCTTTTCCCTTTCTCTCTCGCACTAACGTTTGCGCATCTTTTAAAACTTCCCACAAATGACGCATGAAATATATTTGTCTCCCTCTCAGACTAACTCAGTTCGTATTTTCCATATCTATTTTACGTAAAGGTCTATTATTATGTCTCTATGGAACTAAAGGGGTGACTAGAGAAATTTCAGTCCTGTGGTTAAATTAACTTGAGTTGAATTTGAATACAACCCGAAATCTGACAATTCTGGCATCTGACAGTTCTGACACTTCTATTTCAAGTTGGGTAGAAGTTGATGTAATATTGAAATTGTCGACTATTTCAATTCGAATAAATCCTTTTATATCTGAAGATGGCTACACAGAAACTTTCTATTGCTGTGAGTTACAATTAATTTCCCAAAAATAAAATGGCTAGCAAATGGATATTCATATCCAAAATTTCTTGGGTTACATAACCAGGTGATTAAATAAATTTTCTCTCTTTAGGTACGTACCTTCAGTACAAGCAATGTTGTGAACCAGCTTGTGAAACCCCCAGTTCAAATTTTTGGCATTGAGGGGCGTTATGCTACTGCCTTGTACTCCGCTGCAAGTAAACGAAAAACCCTTGAAATTGTTGAGAAGGATCTCCTCAAGTTACAAACTTCAATGAAAAGTGATCCCAAAATACGAGGAATCATCGAAAACCCAACCGTGAAGCGTAGCTCAAAGTCAGATGCTCTTAAAGTAGTTGCCCAAAAAATTTCTTTGAAATCTGAAACAGATAATCTTTTACAACTTTTGGCAGAAAATGGCCGATTGGGAAAATTGGACGGCGTTATTAATGCCTACAGAACAATTATGGCTGCTCACAGAGGAGAGGTTTGTTTTAAAAATTTTTTATTAGCGGGTTTATGCAACAATACCTAAGAACTAAAGCTAATAACTAGTAATTAAGACTAAGAAAAGAGTCAGGTTTATGTTATGTACATGTTAACATTAACACATTCATTATTTTACAGTACTACTGAAAAAGTTCCATATAAACAAAAAAGTTTCAAAATTCTTTCATTCATTTTTTCCATTATTATATTAGGTATATATTTGAAATAATCATTTTGAGATTTCTCAGGATAATGACAGCTAATGACAGCACATGCTCATTTTTGTTCTGACCTGAGCTCTTAGTTATTAGTTAAATGTTGGCCAAGTTTTTAGGCACATTTCTCAATTAAATTTCAATAAAAGCTCTTGTTGAGTTGCTTTGGTGAACCCTTAGTTCTTAGCCTTAGGACCAGCTATTACCACTGGGAAATGAAATAATCACAACTATTTGTTATTTTTTTGGTAAAAAATTAGGCAAAGGTATCTATTATCGCCCCCTTACGAGATATCTTAAGAATAAACTGAAATACCAAATGTAAATTCTTGAAAATTTCACCAAGTATTTTGTATTTTTCCTTACTAACACTTCATTTTGCATTATTTCTATCAAAAATACATACAAACATTGTAAAAGTTTTATTGAGGTACATATTAGCATCACATTTTAAAAAGAAATGACCCTATACATACTAGAAAAATGAAAGAATATACAAAGTTGATGAACAATTAGTTGAACTAGGTTTCTGGCTACTTGTTGATCTAGGTATTATTCATTACACATTTTTTTAACTCAATTTTCATGCAGGATGAGGCACCACATCAATTTTCTACAACTGTTAGGAGATATTGATATATCTTGTTCTGTTCTGTTTCTTCAATGAAACCCACAGCTGAGGATTTCCAGCCACCAGATTTTCTGAACTTCTTTTACTCATTTGCAAGAATCTTTGTGAGAATTTCATTTAAAAATATGTCTCGTTTATATACAAAGAAAGAGTGACAAATTTAAAAATGTCACAATTCACATTGGTCATTTTCCAACTGCATCCATATAAAGTCCATCACTAATATTTAATGAACGAAATTTATTTTGCTTTTGGGTGCCAGTTTATATAATTTTTCAAATAATCCACTTGAAAGCCTCATTTGCCCATCATAGTAAATCTCTCCTTGATCTTGGTTTCCATGGTTTTTTGTCTAATATAAATTAATTATCTATAATCACAGTATGGACTGTGATCATACACACTATATTATACATAATAGAAATCTATATAATATTCCTTTATGGAATCTCGAAGCCAGTGTATTTCATTCTTAGGAATGGAATTGATAATGTTATATTTGGGGATGTCAACATTCAATATCAAAAGCAGTGGATGGAATACTTGAACCATAAACTCACTAGGGATTTTTAACTCCTGATTTCAAAGTGGAATATGTAATAATTTTTTGTCCAATGCTCCATAGTCCAACACAAAAGCTCCTACCAGTACTACCATCAGCAGATGATGTGTATCAGTAGTAGTATATATTTTATTACTGAAATGCATGTTAAGAAGAGTGTTGTGGTTCTGGTGTGTGGGGAACAGTGTTTATTTTGGATTGTTTTGTAGCCAGCATAATTAGAAATGAAAGAGCTTGATTTTGTATAAAATAAATATTGAACATCAATAATGATGGTATTCTATAGTTTCCACCCTTGAAGCTTAACACACTATAAAATTTTTATTTTAGGTTACATGTGAAGTCATTACTGCCAAGGAATTAGATTCTGATCAGAAACAAAAACTACAAGTGGTTTTGAAATCCTTTTTGAAACCTAAAGAGACCATCAATTTGACTACTAAAGTGGATCCAAGTATTATAGGTGGAATGATCGTCAGTGTTGGGGACAGATATGTAGATATGTCTGTGGCTAGCAAAATAAAAAAATATACTGAAATTATTAGCGCTGCTGTCTAATTATGTGAGGATCAATACTAAATATAGATTTTGAAATAGTGAATATGTCATTTATTTGCTTCAGAATAGATTTTTCATTATACACCTATAAACCTTCATTTTGATCTGTAAAATGACATTCAATAAATTCAATATTCAAAAGGAAGAGAATTTTTTGTTCAACACAAGTTATGGCTGGACTATCAAATATAGAAAGAAATTCACCAAAAAAAGTTCAATCACGAGTCTATCACTGAACATTTCCATGATTTTTCAATTTTTTATATTCATTCACCAGAAAGTAACAAGAAATAAACATGATCGGTTTTGTTCACTTTGGGAGAAATTAATTTATGATGAAAAATTTACTTGTTCAAAGTGCAAGAAGACAACTTTCAAAATATCTAATCAAATTTCGTTAGAATTTGCAGTAAGAAAACTGAACTTCACTGTATATTTTATCTTGTTAAGGTGGTTAGGTATAGTTCTAGAGGTATTTGATTTTCTTACCGTCTATGACCTTCAAAATATCCACGCGTCGGTTCTACGGTAAAAAGCACAAAATTATTCAAATGAAAATTATTGGTTTAATCAAACAACAATAGTCCAGACAAAGTTCACACTATCTGAGTTGAAGATTGGTTTAGTATAAATAATTTTTATTATATCTCTCTCTCTTGTAGATTGCTTAGAAATATTGTTAGAGCTTGTCCACCTTTCTTGGTGTGCACAAACTTATAAACAACAAGTAATTTGTCGACCTTGACTGAACTGCTTTCTTGGAACTGCTCATGTCTGTAGACTAGTATCTATAACAAGGGAATAAACGAATTATTGTCAAACACTCCTGTAGATTAGGTAACATTTTATTGCGAGATTTTCACTATACATTTTCAATACCGCACCACGTGTTTCACTGTACAATAGCTTTCTCAAGCGTTTTCATACTGACTAAATTCTACTTGATTTTTTCCTCATTCAATAAGTTGGATCATAATAACTTCCATCTACGTAATAACTAATAATGTTTCAAACATTATGAAAGAAGGTAGAAAACCAAAGCCCAAACACAATGCATTGATAATTCAACACTAGACAGTGCTGTTTAAACCCATCTGGTCTCATAGTGGTGCTCGGTGAAACACAAATGTGTTGCTGGACTTTAACAACTTCTTAACAATGAAACTGAAATAAACTAACTTAAATTGAGAACACACCTTTTTAACTATGAATATGTAACTTAAATCAAAAATACAATTGACTGTACTAAAACTTGGATCCAGCTGGTTAACGGTGAAACAGATTTCAAAACGGAACAGACAGATACAGACGTTCGCTAGGTCGATCTTCAACCGAACATTACTGCAAATCAAATGCGATGTTTTAGAAACGCTTAATAGATGTAGTCGATGGGACGAGGTTACGGAATTATACGCGTATTCACAATATATTAACGTCTCTTCTACTTCAGATCACAAACGATAATGAATTCATACTACATTTTCTATCCTATAACTTAACGTAATCGGCACTGTCCTAGTCATCCCAGTGACTAATGCTTAGATAATATATAAGTCACGCTGCTCCGTCACTATTTCCATAAGCGGGTACTCCACGGCCATCCTGACCCGTCGTTGTCCCCAACAACCCAATGTGTATGGACCCCTGTAAAAAGAAGGGACAAATAGTTAATTACTGATATACCATCCACATTTGATTTCGCCATCAAAGGCTCATTTTACCATCAAGGGCTTGTTCTGCCATCAAGGGCTCGTTTTGCTATCAAGGGCTCGTTCTGCCATCGAGGGCTCATTCTGCCACCAAGGCTCTGCCAAATGATTGAAATGGAACTCATATAATGAGCATCCTTCTGTTGGCTCCTGATTAGCCATTTCCATAAATAGCTTGTAAGCGTTTCTTGTACTTTGAAAAGTAGAACGTAGTAATTGTTTCCATTCCGCTCACGTATTCTGAGACCACCCACCCTAATTTACACTGTATGTAACTTTCATACCATGTTTTAGCTGTTCTCTTCAATTTATTTACTACTTGATAAACTATGAAACTATCAGACCAACCATATGAACTTGCATTATGTTGGATAATATCGATCCAATCGAACACTTCCATATTCAGTGGATCAAACTCAGGCACTGCATGACTGAACTCGAAAGAACAATACTGGAGCTTGGCTCTACATTGCATATTTGCGGCATAGTATTCGAACTGGCTACACTTACAGTTTGTCTCCTGCGTTTTCTATCTTTCCGATGCCTACTTGATTCCTTTGGAGACTTTCTTGCTCTTACTGACAGCTCTTTCGTTTTCGGTTTCGATCCTCTTCACTGGAGCTGGAGGAGAATCTGGATGGACTGCTGTTGATTGGGGACAAACGTCTCCTTAGTTTCTTTCCGTATTTTGACATGAAACCACACTATTCACCACTTCTGATATACTCGATGGGACGAGGTTACGGAATTATACGCGTATTCACAATATAATGATATATTTACGTCTCTTCTACTTCAAATCACAAACGATAATGAATAAATAGTACATTCCCTATCCTATAACAGAATGTAATAGACACTGTACCAGTCATCCCAGTGACTAACGCTTAGGTAATATATGAGTCACGCTGTTCAGTCAGTCTTTCAATAAGCGGGTGCTGTATAAATAAACTTGTTAAATGTTTGCCATATTTGTAAAAAATGGAGCATAAATCATAATACATAGTTTCAAAAATGAAACCTTCTACTGAAAAACAAGTGGACATGTGTAATTTCCCTCCATTTTTGTTTCAGGTTCCTCATATTATTCGTTCCTTGCCGCCAAACAAAATCTTACAGCTTCGACAGCAAACTCAAGTTCTCTGGGATAGATACTTTTCTTCCATAGAAAAAGTCGTATATACAACTTTAGAAATAATCCGTGAGAGACTTCCAAAACAGCCCATAAGGGATGGACGAGTTTGGAATAATTTTCCAGGAGCTCTGGTAACCCTTTCAACATTCTCGGACTCAGCAGAGGACTTTCCATTTCATGTTGAAAAAGACGAAAGGATGGGATTTACAGCTGTAATATACTGTCAACTAGGTATCCCTTTTGCAACAAATTCTCCACTTTATAGATTAGTGAACTATGTTGGCCGGAGTAAATATGTTGCAAAAATACTGATAGTTTGGTCTAGTGAAAAGCGCCCAACAAATAGGAATAGGTGGCCTGGTTTACCTCTACATGTACCCTTGCATATTATACAGCCGAGTATGAATTCGAATATAGGAAATGAACAAACAAAATCGAGTATATCACAGCGTTTTTTTACCCATAAAGAAATTGAAACCGAAGCAATATTATCGTTGGACGAAGATACAACACTAACGACAGACGAAATTGATTTTGCATTCACTGTTTGGAAGCAATTCCCCGATAGAATTGTAGGGTACCCGGGAAGGTCCCATTATTGGGATGATTCAAAGTCAACTTGGGGTTATACATCTAAGTGGACCAATGATTACTCTATTGTTTTAACAGGAGCTGCCTTTTATCACCGATATTATAATTATCTCTATACTGAATGGCTTAGCCCACTGCTGCATAAAACAGTTGAACAAAGTCAAAACTGTGAGGACATATTGATGAACTTTCTGGTGAGCCATGTAACCCGTAGACCGCCAATCAAAGTTACCCAAAGAAAACAATACAAAGAGCAACCTAGTGCAGGTAGTTGGTCACCTTGGAATGACCCAGATCACTTCATCCAGAGACAAACCTGTCTGAATACTTTCGCGGCTGTTTTTGGTTACATGCCTCTTCTGAGATCTAATTTGAGGTTAGATCCTGTGTTGTTCAAAGACCCTGTTTCTAATAAAAGAAAAAAATATCGCAAAATCGAGCTGGTGGGCAGTTAGTATTCAGTTTGAAGTCAGTAGAATTTTAAGTACCATGTAAAGTATATCGAAAGTTTTATATAACGGTATTAAATTTTATCAAAAGAACATAATCATTTTAAAGGACTTCAATTGTGGAGAAAGGTGTTATGCATAGTACTATTCATTATTGAAGCAATATTTTTATTCTACTCGAAAACTGAAAGTATTGAATGGGTCAACATTTCGTTTAATACAAAAACATGTCAATAATATTTACTTAAAACAAAAATTGAAAATTTGGTCTTAGACTTCGCTTTACTGGAGTCGGCAAATGAAGACGAGTACTTGATTGTCAATTAGAACAAACCCAAGACAACTTGTCTCAAGTCCTTGACAAAAGTATATTCATCAAGAGGATTTGTAGCATGATCCCTGGAAGTGTTTTTGAACCAGAATATAATCTACAAAGAATTTCTACATACTCATCACCACATGTCAATTGACTTGAATCACATATTCTTCAGTTTTGATGATTTTATAGCTACTTCAGTTCAAAAATGAAAGACATGGAAGAATGAAAACAGTTGATGAAATTGAAAAACATACTGACATTGATGCAATATCAGACCTTATCAGTGATGTCTTCTAATTTTCAAAAATGTGCTTTGAATTGGACTCTATTTTCAATTATTATATTCATAATAATTATATTTACTGATATAATTACGATGATTTTATTGAATTTGTTAAAATATTTTGTATCAAAGTACATTTCATTTACAAACTGTTACTCTATAACTTTACATCTTGGGTAGATATATGATGCAGATATTTTATTGATTGAAATTTACTTATAAAAATAGTGGACATTTTATACAATTTTTATGTATCAAGCCTTTCGTTAAAAAACAAAGAAAATAAAAGCTTTTATATTTTTTTTGAAATTTTATTATCCCGCATAGTTGAAGCTACTTTATTAAAATTGCACCTTCTTTTTCAGCAATTGAAAGATGGAAGTTGTAGTATTTTGTGTTTTGAGACCGTGATTCGGTTCAAATACTCAAGTGATTTATAAATACAAATGGCATCAGTTATAATATGAAGTAACAACTGCTGTATATACATTGTAGGTCACAAACAACCCAGTTGATATTAGTTTTCTCAGGATTTCCTCTACTTCTACTATCCTGTTTCATTCCCCCTTGCCTTTCCCGATTCTGCATCTCTTCATACTGGATTATACTTACATATTTTTTTCTCTCTCAAAAGCATTCACATTTTTCTCCTTATACAGGCCGTTTCTTTTATCATGTAATATTGCTATATTCTAAACCGTAACAGATATGGAGACGATTGAATGGAAAAAAGGTAACTGTCATCAGTTACCTTTTTTCCATTCGTTAGAATCTCCTGCAGGCGTTCTCTGTTGTTGATGCGGCTTTCGCGTAAGAAAAGCCGCTCCTAACTGTGCTTTGTCTGGCAGTCCTAGAGTCCTGGGGCTGTCGTTATGCCCATCTGAGGCCTTTTTCTTATTTTCGGGGCGTTCAGGGCACCCGTGGAAGCTAGCTGGATGCTCGCCCTTGCAGTTAAAGCATCGCACGGGCGGGTTTTTTGGTCTCTTTAACACAGGCCGGGACTGCTTTGCAGTTCCGCTGTGTGGGCCCGAACTTGACACCTAAAACATTGTTCTGTTCTATTTCTGGGGCGTTGGGTTTCGGCGCTCACGCGCACATTTTGGATTTTTTTGACTTCGAATATGTTAGCTTGGCTTCTGGGAACCAAAATCAACACAAACGGGATCGGTTTTTATTGGTTTTGCTCATGCGAGCGATGGAAATGATTTCAAAACCTTTTCCTTGTAAATCCGTATTTATGTCTTCTACTTCCAGGGATTCCGGGACCCCCCGGAAAACTGCTCTCAGTGGTTTTTCCGCTTGCACCGTATCTCTTTTCGCGATCCAGGATTCGCGTATTCATCTGAGACTATTCAAATCGCGATCAGTTTCCGAACTGAAAATTGATGAGAGGACGGACGATAACCATACCCGCAATCACCGATTTCTATTGGTCACCGTAACATAATTTCAAATTTAATTTAGCGACTTTTCAGCCAATCATAAAACTCGGTTAGTAACAAGTATCCAATACGAACCGCCAATTCTAGAGCCCACGTGGAGTAGCTGGCAGGCGGTTCATTTTTATGTATTGTTTTTTTTGCGTTTAAGAAAGCCGACACCCTTTAAGTGTGCACAATATCGGTTACTCGGACTATACCACTGATAACCATTTTTCTGACTCAGAGTACAATTACCATACGCCACTGTCAACATTTCAACACTTAATTCTATTTTTATATGAAATGTAAAGCAAATTCTTTGATCCATTTTTTCAATAGCATAAAATTGTCGAACACGCAAAATAGATCTAACTTTTATGCCTCTCACCAACAAACTAAACAGTTGAAACTGTGAACATATGTCCAAGACAAGTGTGCAAACAAAAAATCACTAATCGAATGTATGTAGCCTGTGAAATTTTTTGAACTCATATGTTTATAAGATATTCCCTTCTCCAGATCACATGAAATATTTGCATTACCAGGCTGTTCCTAACACAAAACAGTGTAGGATACTGGTAGGCTGAAGGTGTTTGTGAAAAAAATATTCCTTAAATAAGTCTTATTTCTCCTCTCATTTTACAGTAATAGTAGTAGGTGTCTTTTCTCTTGATTAGTTTTTGAAATGAAAAACCACTGATAAATCAATATGCTATATTTTTTAGTTTTGTAAATAGTGTTATACAATATTTGTACAAAAACTATTATAACATATAAAGTTACAATTACATTTCATATATTTTGAATTCATGTCAAACAGATACCTGCAGGATTTTGACAAAAAAACTATACAATTAATCGAGAACTCATAATAATTAATATTTGATGAATCATATTTTACACGAAAATACTTAATAGTACATGTCAATTCGATTTCCAGATAAAAAAGTTTAATCAGGTATTCATAGTATACGAAATACCCTAAAATGCAAATAGTACAAATATAATCTGTATTACTGCAAGTTTATAGAAGAGTAAGATTGAATAATCCAGCTGCTTCTGAGTGTCATTTTTTCATACTGCAATTGAATGCTTTCAAAACTACCTAACGTACAACATTAGAAATTGTATAACATCCATAAAAAAATCATTATGAATATTTAACTTGTCAGAAGAGCAACATTTATCTCTTTCACCATTTTGACTCTATGGAGCATTTTTTCCAGAGCTTCTTTTGGTAATGGCATGGTTGAATACCAAACAGGACTGTCTGGAACACAAGAACGTTCAGGTTGCAAATAGAAGACATCATTCCTTGTTTTGACACTTTCGGGACTGCAACATAAATACTTATCAACTACACAGATCCTTTTAAATAAACTTGCTAAATCGTGAAAACCTCTTAAACTATATCATCTCACAAAACTTTTGACAGTTTCTTGCATAACAAAAGATCTCAGGAAGACTGAACAATAACTATGACAAGTTATCAATACAGAAGATAGAACCTATATTGTTGAAAGTTTTGAACTCTCTTCAGAGAAGAGAATTTTAATGAAACCACCTACCATTTCGATAAGTAAAACTCGTAAAGTTTAACAGGACATCTAAGCGGATTTTCTTCGTTTTCTTGTTGCTCATAGACTTTCTTTTTTCTGGCATTGTTTTCTGAAAAAATCATATTTTTAAAATGAGAACGTCAGAGAATCCATACCTTTTCTTACGAATAGCGCTCTGTGGTGGATAGAAACGCAACAAAACATTCCGTGATCCAGGAACTTTAGAGGCACCTGGCTGGTTTGGATTTCTCTTCCAATGTTTCATTATGTGGGAAAATGATAACTGCATGTGTTCATCAACGCTCTAAAAAAACAATTGAATCACATTGGCGAAAATGTGTTATTCCGAAGTAATTTACCGTTAGATTGAAATGCTTTGTATTGAAGAACATCAAAGTACTCAGTAATACGTGAGGAGAATGAGCTCCCAACTGTTTACTTTCCCATAAATGTTCCTCTTCAACTCTAGTAACTATGTAATGAGAATCATTGTAGAGAACTGAGAACTTCTTGGCAACTTCGTCCAAACAATCAGTGAATTTTTCATAATAGGGATCACAAAATATATTTTCAATACGACCATTTTCAAATAAGTACTGCTGAATACCCAAGCATAAATAGTATATAGTATCAGGTGCATATTCTGCACCATTGGGCTTTCTCACTTCCTTCACAAAAAGACAAAGAGAATAATTCAATTCATCAGCAGTGAGTTGTAATATTTCTGTTTTGAAAAGTTTCACTCTACGTGATGATTTTTCCAACTCTGTGTTTTTTGTGGTAACCCACTGCTTCCAAGCATTCACTCCAAAAGTGTACTAAAAAAAAGATCATGAAGCAAATCCTACTCAAGAGTCAGTACAAAAATTACCTTTAGACACATATTAGCATCCGGTTTTTCTGTTGGTTCTGGTGGAGGTGGAGCCTGTTGTACTTGGTGATGTTGCATCATCGGTACATCAACTTGTTGATGAGACATCCTCCTTCCACGTTTTGCTCCCCCCCTTGGTTGTCTCATACCTCTCTTCCTGCCTCTTACTGAAGGACTTCTTTCCATCATATGGTGATGCATTGGTTGTGGATCATCCACATTTTCCTCTTGACCATGAGGTTCACCACCTTGAGGAGCTACAGTAAGCAAATTAAATGCATTCATGAGGTGGCCAACAAAAACTCATTCTTGGGTTGTAAAGTTTTGGATTTTACTTTACAACATATACCATTATACCCTATTAGCCGTCATCCCAGACAACCCTCCATGATTAATATAATGGTCTTCAGCTACAGTTCTGTGTGTATGTATGTGTGAAGGGTAGTCTTTGATGACTTGTTAAGATATAAATGTTAGAACTATTTGGGTACGCAGCAAGCGAGAAATGTGTACTCTTATAACACTCATTTCCAATATTTCGATTGTTATTATATTATCTTCAGGAAGAACTACAAAAATGTTTTTGAAATTGATACAAAAAATTCATAAGAAGTAGTAGATAACATCCGTGTGCTATTGAAATGTTGAGCAGAATAGATTAGTAAGGTTATTAAAGACACAGCACAACAAAGATACATTCTTCTCGATCCGGGGCAACGGAGAAGCTGTACATGTACTAGAAATGTTGCCTCGGATTGCAGAACCCAGGTGAAAGAAAAATGGAATCTGCAAAAAAGTTATGTTATTCAATATCAATTTTGTTATGGTCAATAAACCTCGAAAGGAGTGGGGATATTTTTGTATCCATGTAAAACAAAATCATGATTTGACAGAAGCGAGTTCAAAGAAATTTTTGACATGAGTGAAAACTTGGTATCTGTTTTACTGGGCATTCCAGTATGATGTGTTTTAGGGCTTCAAGTCATAACTATTGTTTCTAATCTGGAAGTTTCTTGACATTCAATAATTCCGCCTTATTTTGTGGTATTTTATGAGGTATATTTGGGATCCTTCCAATGAAGTCATGGTATCTTCCTTCCCCTTCTCATTTCTGTCAATGCTTAAATGTCTTGGAATCCAGGTTAAGCTTCAACCCATTCCAAGATGTAATCATTTGTATTTATATTATTTATATTTCTTGTCGTCGATAAGTTTGTATTGATTTGGCAAATTTTTGTACAGTGTACAATGTTAGTCTGTGATGTGGAATTTCTAATTCACTGGCATATTTTGAGTAACCGCCACAAAAGATTTCTATGCGAGTTTTTTGACCAGAGTCATAGATGCTTGCAGTATCCAGAATGAGTTGACATATTTGGGGCCCGTCGAATATACCCCCTTTCCGTTTTTCAGCACATAATCCAAAAAATTATTACAAATAAACTACAACTTTTGTATAAAAACCGAAGTCCATGGAATAAATGAATGAATAAAGATACAATTTCGACCGACTGAAAGAGGAAATTTACATAAATGAAATCTGGCTACCTGTACCAAATTGCACACAAATTGCCGCTATATTCAACCAATAGGAACTGATTTTCATCTACTAATGTGTTACATTGTATTTTCATTTACAAGTAGTTGCTGCTGGGCAATTTTTTGATGACCTGCCGTGTTGGATTGAACAACATTGACTAGAGTAAAAATCAAGCAGTAAGTCAACTCACACTACTTTCATTCATAAATTCACAAAGTTCTTGGTAACCTCGAAACGAAGTGCGAAGCTGATTTCGTTCTCTTACCATAGGCGTGCGCTCATATAGAAACGAAATTTAAGGATATTACAGAAGGTTTGATGAACTTTCGTGATACTGATATTTGTATGTTTAATTGTAATAAATTGAAAGTATTTGTTTTGATAGATGGAAAATGCATTCGGTGAAAGTACTGTTTGCACATTCTTTTTGTTTGTGAATCTTTTTATGCCTATAGGCAATTATTTGTGTAAAATACAATATAATCAATTTTGCTTCTTTCGAAACAGACACTATGTGCTGTAGAAATACCTTCTGAAGGCAAGTAATACTCTGTTAAGGTCCATTCTCCAATTATTGACATATGTTGAAGAGATTTGCTTCAATATTTGATTGCAAGATTTTTCCAAGTTGTCTTTGCAGTTTCTTGTTTATTAAGTTGATTACTAACTTCCCAAGTTATAGTCAGAAGCAATAGTGCACTTTAGCCAAACTAACTGACTATAAGACAATTATAGCTGAGGCATCAGGCAATCTAATAATAACACTGATGATATTCAAACATGACTCAACCTCTGACGGAAGCACCAAACTCAGAACACTATTATAATCTTCATGAAGTCTTTGTTCACTGTGGTTCCGGCGTTGAATCTGGTCATTATTACGCCTTGGTCAAAGACGAAACGGACTGGTTTAAGTTGGACGATAGCCTAGTCAAAAAATATACTGGCGATATTCTTGAATTTATTGGAGCCTCTGGGGACACTCTACATTTTATTTTATGAAAGAGAGGACATTGGCAGATCAAGATCATCAGATGATGTGGTGCTGCAGGTTTTTCCGGGATTTCCTGCAGCTGAAAAAGCAAATGCGTCACTGGAATCAATCCAGTCGCCCGCAGCGCCAATTAATTTTTTTTGTTGTTTCATAATTTGTATTACTTTTTTTTGTCATAATTTTATGAAATATTAATGAAATTTTTTTGTATAGAAGTACTTGAAATTGTGAGATTTTTTCTACATCTTCTAGTTTTGGGTTTTGCCAGTCAGTTTTGTCGAAGTATTTAACCAACAAAGTCTGAAAATGATTCAACCTTGATTACCCTGTCTCAGTTGTTAATGTTACATACTAATAATCATACAAATAACCCATGCATAAGTAGGCAAACTAGTTTGACCTAGAGGATATTGTGACTAACTCAGCCAAAAAGAAATGAATCTTCACATTATAATAGACAAAACCAGTTATGGAAGGAACTGACTGAAATATAAACTGCAAGCACTACTGCCATAAAAGTTTTCAAAAAAATTCAATGAGGAGCATATTTCACCTGTTATAGTGTTAGCTGTTAGAGCACCTTCGAGATCTACTGCCGGTTCATCTAGTTCGGTGGCCATTTTCAATGCCATCTGAAGCATATCATCACCAAAAGTATTGTTAGTATCCACTGGCTCGGGACTATAGCTATCCTCTGCACCACCCGTATCGTCAACGTCACTTTCAGAGTCTGTCACGTCTTCTTTCTTCTCTTCAGCCACCATTTCAGCCATCATAAGCAGCTCAGCTTCATATGGATCAGTAGGAATCTTTTGAATTTTCTGAAATGAGAAATTATGAAAAAACATTATATGAGCATACCTGAGCATCACTTTTTATAAAGAAATTATTGAAACTGATAATGAAACTGGAAAATAATTGCAGGTCCATGAAGAGAATGGAGAAAATATTTTCCTTGAGAGTTAACTTACCTTAATTTCCTTCATTATACCAGCTGCAGAATTTCTTGTAGTAGCAATGAATATAGGTATTGGTACAGGGATAGGAATCGGTACAGGGACAGGCGTGGGTACGCTGTACATGTGCACTGGCGTTGGAACTAAAATAGGAACAGGGACAGGAATGAGGATTTTCTGCGCTTCTCTCTCCTCTGTCTGAATTTCTTCGTCAACCATAATGGGTTTCATTGTGGTGGATTTGTTAGCTTTTTTGGTGTAGCACATGGTTCCAACATTCCTTTGCTCGGGCATGGAAGCGGGACGTACAATGAAATGATGTTTGATCTGAACTTGAAAGGGGATTTCTGACAAGGAATTTATAACTTGTGGAGAAGAATTCAATATTTGAGGATTTGGGGTTCCTTTTGATCTGGTTGACCTTGTGTTCATGGTTGTGTTCAAGGTTTGAATTGGAGCAAGTGTAGGGGGTAGGGTTTGGGGAGATCCAAGGCTACCATTGGTGTTTGCTGCAAGACTTTGCACACTAGAGATAACTGGAAGCTGTGGAACATCCCCCATTGGACCAGCTGGAATACAAAAAATGTATATACACTACAAGATGATATTGAATAATTACTTAGATAAGACTATCCAATTCAGATAAAAGTATTACAGTGCAATATAGTAGTCGATGTAATGTAGTAGATTGAAAGTAAATTATAAGAATAATAGTTTCAAAATAGTAACAGCCTCAAATTTCACCTTAGGTGTAACGTAATAGGGGGGACCAAACTGAGGAATAATCGAGATGATATCAGGGAAAAATAAAGAGATTTAACCAAAATGATATTAATGAAATCACAGGTGGTTATCTTTATAAAGCCAAGCATCTTCATGGATTTCTGAATTACAGCGGAAATGTGTAATTTATATCCAAGTGTGGAGTCTAGGTTCACACTTAAATCTTTGGTTTCAAAAACAGAATATAGGGTCAGATTATATATACTATATTCGAAAGTGATTGGGTGATGTGTTTGATAAAAGAGAAGAATGATCAACAAAGAGTGGACATACAGCAGAAAACTTCTTTCTCAACCTTCAATACAACCCTCTATAATTCTTGAACTTCATGTAATGAAGCACAAATAATTGAAATAGTCTGCTACTAATGAAAACTAGACATATTTACATATTGATATTATTCAAATCTGAAATTTTCATACCTCTGCTGAAACTTTTTGATATAATAGATAACAAAGCTACATCCATTCATACTTTGATTATCTAGAATTATATACTTCCCACAAAGCGAGGAAAAACTCAAACTTGAGAGGCAAGTAAATGAAGTAGGTACCAATTGAAAAATCTTATTTTATTCAATTTGTTGATGAAACAATAAAGTATTCTACAAAATATTTCAAATTGATAATGAATTCATGTACAACCTATGGATTATACGAGATCAATTGGTTTTTAATATAAAATAATAGCATAAGTAATGAGGCTTACGTGAATCTGAACCAAGAAATTTCTTATTCTTCCTCGGTGGTCCTATTGGTACTGGAAAAGTAGATTCTCCTAAATTATTCAGATTGAACTGTTGTTTCGGATACCGGTTCTGGAAAGTCATTACGCAATTATACGAACAAAAATTTCTCATTGTAGAATCGGACATGGTCAAGTGATACATGGGTTGAGTAACTTTTTGACATAAATCGCAACATGATTGACGAGAGCTGGCGGTTTCAAGAGATACTCTGTACAGACTAAGACAATTTACACTGCACATATTAATCATTGGTCCTGTTTTTGAATACCTCCGTATCATGTCAAAGTTATACTTCTTTACTTTGCACCAACTGCAAGGCACAATTTTTCGGTGAGCAATTATGTAGATATTTTCACAACTGTTGGAGCAGAAGCTATGCTGAACGTTATCATAATACATCGTATATTTCTCTAAAGTAGACTTTGGAAAATGTCTGTGACACATGGCACATTTTCCCGGTGATATTTTATTCACAAAACTGAATGCTACAAAACAGGGTTCTCCACAAAAATAATTTGGGCATCCATCAAACTTGAATTCGATGGTGATTGGTTTTACTGATTTACACACAGAACAGGTGGTACCAGGAGAAACCTTTGGAGGGCGATCATTGGTCATAACGTCATATTTTTCCATGCAGAGTTGGCTACAGAAGTCCTTATATTGACCTTTATCGCCTACGGGAGCTACAAAACCAGTAGTTCCCCCAGACATATCTTGTTGGCAGTACGAACAAACTTTGAGGCCTTTCTTGTATTTCTCAAGGCAACTACTAGTGCAAAATTGTCTTATATCATTACCAAACCTAACACAGTATTTTCCAAGGGAATTGGATTTCACTTCACCTTGACAACTTGAACAATGTGAACCAGTTTCTTTTTGATATTTTGTTATACAAAAATCATTGCAGAAGTCCATTATTTCCCAAGTTAAATTGTTTTCTATGTCATTTGTAATTTTTTTACATGCGGCACATTTTCTAATGAAAGAAAGAGATGGTGGTTCTTTGGAAACCCCAGAAACTTCAACTCCAGAAACTTCATCTCCAGAAACTTCAATTCCAGACATTTCAACTCCAGAAACTTCAACTCCAGAGAAATTCTTCACCCTCAAACCACCTTCTTCCCAATTAAGTGCAACTTTGCCTTGCTGGTTACTCTTGAAAATATCCAGACAATTGTCATCGCAAAGAAAATATGTGCCACTTTCCGATGTAGTATAGTAATATAACACCTTCCTTTTCTGAAAATAAATTAAATTCAATATCAAAAGACTACTCAGCTTTCCTCTACTTACCAATTTACATTCATTGCATATTTGTAGGTCTTCCTTTTCATATTTGAATATAACTGTAGGAGAACTTGCAGAATGGTCAGTCACCATTGGTTCAGAGCTATTTTCTCTTTGAGAGGAAGCGCTGGCTTCAATAAGATCTCTCAGGGGAGGAATTGAAGAAGCTGCGTCTCTTTCGGCCTGGAATTCAAAAAAGATAAATTTGATTCATTCTGTTGCATGAATTTGCTGGAACATCCAAAAAACCCAATAAGATGAAAATAATTCTGTAATCTTGATTACTGAAATTATTTTTTTACATCAAGTTGCAGAATATAATGTAATAGCTGATGTTGAAAGTTTCAGAACACCCTAAAACGAGAATCATTCACATTTTCATGTGAAACTGATTTGAAATTACTTTTTTGAAAACTGTGAAAATTAATTTCCAAATTGAAATTCAGTCCCTCTCAAATTCACTAGAGGTACAGCTACCACACTGCAGCACAAATCAGTATCTTCATTCCTTCGTACCAGTCAATAAGAGCAGGAAATAAAAAGTAAAACAGATTTTTTACTTTTGCATCCATGTTTCAGGAGCCGCTGAATTTGGAGTATCATATGTAGCTTTTACCTACGTCTTTCTGATAGGGCAATGGATTCTGTGATATATATTTATAGATATATATTTATACATATATTTTTGTGATTGTACTTTTAATCGCTGATATATTATTTGGGGGGTAGTGTTTACTGACCAGTCAAGCACAAAACTAGAACTTTATTTTACAGGTGCTTTGTTTCACTTTTTATTATTCTAATGTTTCAATTGTGTATAAAAAAAATAACCTAACATATAATGTGCCACTTTAAATATTTCAATTTTGTTATGTGAAATAATTTTATCATTGATGTTTACTAAACATACTGTTTAGTAAACATCAATTAGAATACGGATAACCTCACTAACACTATTCCCTGATGACGATAATAAAACTCATGGAAATACCTTAGAATACCTTGTGTTATAAGAGTACACTTCCGTTTTGATGCTCTCCCAAATAACGTCAAGAAAGATTATTGGCAAACCGCGGACATGTGTTTCTGGCTATTGGCCTCATCAGCGCGGTGTAGCCAAGTGCAAACATGGGCAACACTTGGTTGCCAAAAATTAAACGAAATCACACAAACGAACGAAGTCATCAACAGGAGCCTACCGCATATTTGTGGTTTCAATTAGGAGACCTAGAATTTCTAGGAAATCCTAACGTCACCACGGAGGAAGCTACTGCTACCAGCGTGACATCCGGTTCCAGGAAATGAACAAGAATAAAAGGGGGTTCTAACGAGTGTCTATGATTGTAATAAAAACGATAAGGATTGGACGGAACAACACTCAAGAAAGATTATTGGCAAACCAATAGCCAGAAACACGTGTCCGTGGTCTTAGACAGGTATTAGCTTGAACAGGTACTTTGATTACGCTTCTATCTCTGTGTTCAATTAAGTCTGTTTGTACCTGGAGACAGGAGCGTAATCAAAGTACCTGTTCAAGCTAATACCTGTCTAAGACGATCTGACCGCATAAAAGGGCAAATGAGATGAGAAAATGTTCAGTAGAGCATTTTGAACCCTTAAATAAAAAAAGAAACAAATAAATACAATTATTGTCATATACAGTGGTTGCCAGGTTGTGGGTAATTATATTTCCACATTCAAAATGAATTTTTGATATCTAAGTTGCTTTGTTTGACTCACTATTTCAAGTGAATCTGAAACACATTTTATAAGATGAATGGTCATTTGATGTGGCTGAAATTATTTACAATACAAAAGTCCCATATGCCATTTAAAGGAATAATTTATCACTTCTTACATATTTGCTCCTACATTTATTATTCATTAAAATATTTTTCTTCATCTTATGTACATTGCGAACTGAAACTGGGAACATTATTCATAAAAAATAGTATGCGTAAAATTGTCTTGAATAGTAAGTTAGATATAATGAAGAAATGGGTTAAATTTATGCGTGATCTGATTTTAACCACTATAATGTTTTCTTTAGAAAAAAATACTTGAATATCATTTCCATGCAATTTTTTTAATGTTTTTTCCATTTTAGCGTGTTCTGAAACTCACTAAAAACTCGATCAAAATCGGCTACTGCATCATATTCTACACCTTTGCTGAATATGGCAATTTAAGGAGTTTCATATGGGATTTTGTGTTTCCATTAAGCAATATAATAATAATTACCTGCGAAATTTCTCTTTGTGTATCTGGAATAATACATAACTCTTCGTCTGCACCTTCACGAAGTTCACTGTTCATAGATTCAAAAGCATCTGAAGCGATAGGGTCATCTTCCACAATCCTCCTATTATTCTCATTCTCTAACTCTTTTTCATTTTCAGTACTTACTTGGACAAATTCAGTGTTTTCTCGTTCACTTTCAGGTTTTTCACTGTCTATATTAGAAACCTCAACAGAATTCGTTTCTACATGTTTTTCCACAATTTTATTTTCATCAAATTTTTCATTCTCACTTTCCCTACTTACAGATTCAATATTCAAAGTTTCATCTATATTTTCGTCATTTTCTACAGTAGGAATCACTTTTTCAATATTCTGATTGACACTTCCTACTTCACCATTTTCACGTTCTGCACTCAAGTTTGAAACCTTGTCAGCCTCATTTTTTCTTGTTTTAGTATTTGGGTCATCAAAATTATCTACAGATCTATCCGTTTCAGATACTAATTCAGGAAAACTTTCGCTTGGAATTTCTGATAAACTTTCTGAAACTTTTAATACACTATCTTCTATAATTTCATCCAACTCTGGAGTTGATGAAGATTCTATATTACTAATTTCTCTCCTGTTCATGGTGGTTTCAACTGAGTCATTCGCATTTTCATTTTGGTAGTTTGATTCTTTGTCAACCAACACATCAGATATATTTTTCTGACATATTTCTTGGGTGACTGAAATATTACCAGTACTAATACTTTCAGCTGTATTGACGGTATCATTTCCCTCAACTGATTCCCTAACATTTTCTACAATATTGTCAACAATGTCATTAGAAGAATCTTGTAATTTTTCTAATTCTGATTGCAAACTAATTGCTGGCCCATGACTCATACCTTCAATTTGTAAAGGAGCAGATTCGCACTGCGATTCGAATAAGGATTCACTTATCTCTGTCAATAGCTCAGATTCAAGGGCAGAACTTGAACCCACAGGGTTGACTATCATGGGCTGATTATTGATAGATGTGTCACAGATTGAAGCACTTCCATTACCCAAGTCTCTCAGAACATCACTGCTTTTGTGAACTTCAGGAACTATGTCCACGTCCATTGGTAATTCATTTGATGCTTGTTCGGCAGTTTGTAAGGCATCACTAGTATATTTTTCCATCTTTTCTACTTGGAAACATGCAGAAAAACACCGATTCTTCCCTATGTACAAGTCGGGTTGAAATTAGTCATGTTCAAATAACATTACACACATTTATTTGTATGTGCCTTTTTTTCCAAGGACAATTTGGACGTTCAGAATAGTACTCCTGATTACCAACTTTGAGTGAAATATATACAAGATCTCTAGAATCTCCTTGATATTGAAAATCCCGGCTTTCTTTCCAATGTTTGGTTAAACACAAAATACATCACTTTTATCACGGATTCTTGAACTCGTGACGAAAAAGACAATTTCATAGTCCACTATTTACAAGGAAAATTTCAGAATCAATCGATAACATTTTGGCAACATACCATGTTAAATAAATTCCTTTCATAATAAAAAATTACACACTTTTTAACCAAGCCATATAATGGTGGCTAGAAAAATATCAACTAAGCAGGTGCACCAACCCAACAGTGTCAAATGGGTAACTAAAGCAGTTTGACCAATCCAATAAAGTTGTCCATGTACAGAACTCTTTAAAGCTGCTCTGTTGCAACATCACAACTTTGAATCGCTAAGGTGCTGAATCCAAACAAGCAGATTGCTTATGGCGCTCTAATTTGCTGTTATCCTTATGTAATTTCTGAAAAACTGTTCCGTTTGTAATTTTGTGAGTTGGCGTCTGCAGGAGATGAAGAAGTCAGTTTACTCAGTTTCTTGAAGACGCCAACTTGGTTGGTGAGACGCGCGTCGAGCAGAGAAAGATTTTCTGGTGAATAGAAATAGTGTTTCTATTGGATTTATTCTACGCCAGAGGTTCCAGATCTACCTTTTATCAGGCATACTGTAGGACATATTTAATAACTTTTGGAACACTTGGCGCCAGAATGAGTGTACTGTCAATGCGAAACGACGCTCCTCTAGAGGTAAGAAGAACAATCTCTGTGTATCAAAAAGTGTCCATCCAAAGTCATTAAATGAGAGAGGCGCCACTGTAGCAGGAGTGTAAATTTGAAATGAAGCGCTAAAAGTTAAAGAATACGGCGAGATAGATAAAACGAGAGTGGGAACTCTCGTTTTCATATTAATGCCATTTTGGTCAAATTTTGAACTATAATTTATCGTTTACTAGTGGACACTTTTCAGCTAAATCCCCACTTGAGATGGTTCTCCTTACCTCCACCATCTATACATCTAGTCTTAGCATTGGAACACGCTAGAAAAATAGAGTAGGTGGTTTGTGAGAAAAAGGCTAGGTTTGGCTAGGTCCACAGATCACAACAACTGTTATGACAAACAATGACAGAATAGTAAACAATATTCTGTACTGTAACAGAGGTGCATTCCACTAAGCGCTCACGACCGCAGTTTTTCCCGTTCCACTTGCTTGCGAGTGATACTGTCGTAAACTCAAGTGGAATGGATTTTGGAGCGTTTTGAGCGTTCATGTGAACATTACAAATCGCGAGGTTGAAAATATGATTTGGAAGTTTTAATGAGGTTACGTAAGCCTCAACAATAAGTTTCAATAATTGCAAAAAAAGGATGACTTGATTTTTTATATATAATTTCAGTAAAGTTGTTGAACAAATTAAGTTTGAATGTAATCAAAATGTCTTTTACGGCAATTGGATATTTGTTGATGCGTCGCAATAATGCTTCAGAAACTAGTTCATATAGTTCAGATGGAGAGTGCAACTTTACAAAATTATTATCATAAAAACCGTAAACTAAGGCCACGTATTATTGATTATGAGGGTGTATTTCTTCGTTATTCAAATGAAGAATTAAAAAGTCATTTGAGGTACATGATTTTCCATCAAATATTGCTTTGTAAATTTTCAAAAATATCGTGTCTAATTATAAATTTTGATTATAGTCTAAATTTATGTTACTCTTAAATTTACTTCATTGTGTAAGTAACTATTCCACTGATTACTTATGATATTGAATCATAGAATAAGTTAAGAAATTGAATATGAATTAAGAATAATAGATAACATTTATGTCATATTAAAATTAAATGCGCCGAAATATTCTGAACATTCCACTTCGACCCACTTCCTGAAATGGGTCGTTGTGAGCTTGCCGTGAGCGAAAGTAATGACGTCATGAGCGACTTTTTCGCCGCGACCACAACGACCGTGGTCGTTATATGGAACGGCTGAAAGAGCATTTTGATCGTTGTGAGCGCTTAGTGGAACGCACAGTTAGTAACATTGTGCGAGTGGTAAAATTTGACAATTTTGACATTTGTTTATGTACCATTGGTTTAATAAAAATTCCAGTGTTTTTACGAATTATGCAATATTATTTGTAAAAAACAGCAATAAATAGGTGAATAAAGTTGCAGTTGGTGTGTTGGCTACAAAAAAGACAATTTATTGTGTTGTACAGATTGCTAGAGTGACATTTTCCAAAAACCCTTTTTGTCAACTGAAAAAGAACATATTTCCCAAAGTTATTTTTTCCGCACGAAAATTTCGCTTGCTGTAGTGTTTTTTTTCATGTTTTGAATAATCTGTGCAAGTACCATGAAGATCCTAAAGGTTACCGTTTTCGCTACCTTCACCTATTTCTACAATTCACACTCACTACAATTAATTCACACTTATAATTGTGCATTATATCAATATCAATATAAAACTTATTTCAAATTTTTACCTCTTATTCAGTAATAACAAAATAAACCTAAAAAGGATAAGTCCATTTCGACAACTGTAACGCTCTCTATATGAAAAAGTGAAACTGAAGGAGTTCATGATCCATTTGCCCATAATTTTCGCCAGGGGTATGTTTTTCGGCAGTTCCAAAATTTCGGTTTTTCAATTTTGTGTTATGAAGAAATTGAAGTTTCATTTACAATTCCAAGCATTTTATACAAGTGAATTTCAGCAGTTCGGACTTCCATTGTCTAAAAGACAATGGAATAGCTAAAAATGGCAAATATATTAAGCAAAAAACCTGAAAAGAATTTACAGTGAAATAAAATACAAGTGAAAAAATTTAATAAATAAAATAAAAATAAATCAATATAATTAAAAGTTGAGTGATTTCAAACCACGTTACTTCACGACGTTTCGATTGTTAGTATCTACAATTGTCTTCTTCGTCACCCGAAGGTTTGCTTTAAATCGAATGAAATATGTTGTACCTATATGAATGAAGAACTGCGGCAGTCATCTTCAGTGGCGTGGACGAAGCACTCTTCTTGACGTATCAGTTGATACCCGCCACTGAAGATAACTGCTGAAGTTGCAGTTGAAACGTTTGGAAATTGTAACTAAAGAAGGCCACAGCAAAATTGGAAAATTAACCAAAACGAAATATATTGTTTTCCATGTTCGGGTTCCGTTGGAAATGTAATATTGAAAAATATAGGATTGTATGGGTATTTACCAAGAAGTTAAAAAGTTGTGGTTGAAATAACTTCAAAAAGTTGATATATTTCGCTGTCCACATTTTCAATGAGAAATCAATTCAATAACATTTTTCGTTTTGTTCTGGAATTGTGTGTTTTATGATATTTGAAAAGTAATACAAATTATGTTAAATAATAATTCGATCACAATCTTGTTTTTCAATCGAAACACTCAATATTTCACTTAAGATGTGATTACTTCTGTTATATATTTGATTCTCTTTATTGTAAACATAATATATAAAGGAAGTATTGATTTTTACAGCTGATAATTCAACTCCGTATCTTCGTAACTAACAACAACAAATATGAGAGTTCCTAGTCCTAATACATTTATCTAGTTGTCGTTAAAAGTATAGTAATATAATATATAACAACTTCTTGCAAAACTCTTCTCCAAAATATTGGGTTTTATAGGTAAAAAATTAAGAATACAAAGTCATAACAAATAAATTCAAAAAATATATTATTTTTGACATCAAATACGAAAAATTTTTTTATTATACATCAATAAATTCGTTAAATTTCTCAATGGAACTTTTGTATTTCGAATGTAATGGGCGGCACACGAGATTCAACAGTTTATACTACCTGACTATGAGGTTGCATGGTCAGGTCACAAGAGTACACTTTCTCTCGTTTGCTGCTTCACCTATATATTTACCTCTCATGTGAACCTACGACATTGTTGGCAGATACCTGATAAAAAAACAACAACTAACCCAGCTAATGCCTCGCAGAAAGCTGAAGTAAAACCATCGGGCACCTATGCATCGTCTTCCATTTGGAAGAATCATCGTAAGTAACTTCCTATATATGAAAAGCAGAAATTGATTTTATTTGGTCGGGACAAGCACCGATAGACCGGCTTTGAAATACTCGTTAATTCCAGGCAGGTCATTTCAGACGAAGTGAACCGCCCGAGTATTCCGAACAAACAAAACTAATTCCAACTAGTCAAGCTTTATTTGCAGTTGATTCAGTAGAATGTCTACTGCGTCACCTGCAGACAAAGTCCGGAAACAACTCGACAAAAACAAACTCCGGGTGGAAGTGAAAATAATAAACCTTTGTCCACAAGAGAGGCACAGGGTAAGGTGTTTTTCACTTGAACTTGGGCATGTCATATGCACCTCTCCCTGACTCCCACCCCGGAGTATGTGTTTGTCGAATTGTTTCCGGACTTTGTCTACAGGTGGCGCAGTGGACATCCTACTGAATCAACTGCAGATAAAGCTTATGACTAGTTTGTTCGGGATACTCAGGATTCACTCCGTCTGAGTATTCATTATTGACACTTGTTTACAGAAAGGATTTGAAGTTTTAACTTAACAACTTCTTATCATTATTTGCAAGCGCTTTCGATAGCTGGCAGTGCTATCATCATCATGGCTTCTATTGAATCTGAACGTTTCGTCTTCTTGTTCGTCAGACCAAACGTTCAGAAGTTCAGATTTAATAGAGCCATGTTGATGATAGCACTACCAGCTATCGAAAGCGCTTGCAAATAATAATGATAAAAAGTTGATTTTTGGTCGGAATGTAATGATTAGGATAAAAAATGAACAGTTTTTCCGAGTATTTATTTTATTTGCGTATGAATAGTGGAAAAACAATTGTAAATTCTTGTGATTGTGGCATTCGTTTTTCTCTCATAATTCGAACAAAGTATTTAAACTATATTTTCATTGAAACAGGTGTACTGAATTAAAATTTGGATACAATGAAGATATATTTTTATGCGATATATTAACATTTCATTTCCATTTGTTTTAATATAACACTGTCTGGTAGTAGTTATCAATAAACAATAATGGAAATATTAAAATTGATAAATAATTCATTCGCGATGAAGAGAGAGAAAATGTTATGTAAATATTGGAACATCTCTCAAAATTATTAGAATGACACGAATATAATATGTTTATTTACAGCTCAGTTTCTTTTTTTTATAATGAGCATATTATCATACAAAAGACAAAGGTTCAATATTGGCACTTAGCAAACCGTTTATTATTTTCTGATAAACCTAATCGCCTCAGAAGTTAATTCACGATTGTCGTGTTCAACGTGAGTTGGTTCTAATGATTCTGAATCGAATTTTCAGGTGATCGTACAAGAAAATACATCTAAAAGTTTTCACTCGCATTTGGATTTTCCAGTTAAAGAGTTTAAATTTAATAATCCCCTGGTAAATCAAGACTCAAGAAGTCGTATTTTCATCGTTTGGTATCAAATCAAAAAGTGAATAATACCATTATTTTCTTAGGGTTTTCTGATTATAGTTCTAAACCTACTTTCAACAGAAAAGTGGGTATTCCCAAAAACAGTATCGAAAAAACAATCAATTTGAAATATAACTTGCCTATGAATAAAAGTGGTTATTGTAAAATGTAGGAGATTACAGCCGATCCTCAGCCTCCCCCACCACTATGACGTCATTGATAGCATTAAACTCGACCGACCTAACACGACCTTGAGCCATTGCATGGTCAAATGATCTTGAACGAGGGGATGAACTTGAAGATCGAGCATGTCCCGGCTACGTGACCCTGAGTTTTTCCCTCTAAGAACGCCTTAGGTCTGACCTCGAAGGACGCCTGAGGTTTGATCTTGAATAACATTGACGTTTGACCTTGAAAGACGTTCTCGAGTTACGTGCATGAAATATGACTCGAAACGTGAAGTTTGACCTGGGACTTTGATTTTGAGATTCAGGGGTAGACTACAGGGTTTGACATTGTCCTTCATGTACAGGTTTGTACAGAGTACACACACGTCTGCATACCACAAAGATCCACCAACTAATAAGCGGTCCTTCCTGTAAAGGGAGACGCCATCTCTCGAGGTAGGAAATGCACACTTCTGCACTCCATAGTACTCTCAATAGCATAACAAAATTCCTAGTTTCCTATTTCACCAATATGAATATTGAGTTATTTACCAATTGATGAATTAATAGCGGTTTGTGTTATGATATTGAGTAAGTAAAGGTGATGAGACTAAGATTGCAAGTACTAAGAAAATATACTAAAAAAATTCAACAAAAAATTTTCCTCCGTTGAAATGGTCTTCAAAAATGAAAACAGTAGTCTTCATTGATAACCCTTTGAAATCATAGCTTGTCGCTTTCGAACCTAGACTTTCGTTTATTGTAATCATATGGCACTTTTATGAAAGGTTTTTTGTTCTAGATCCGCGTTGGTGCTCTTGCAATAAAGCACCATATATTCGTGTGAACTATTCTTTCTCTAACGAATCTCTTTAAAGAAACAGCAAAATTCACAACTTCACCTTCATTCAATATGATGAATCAAAACTGAAATGGGATGCCAGAATTTGAAATTGGATGGAGTGTTTCTAGCTGATATGGAATTCAACCCAAAGAAACTTTCGCGCCATGCGGCTACTTTGACTTTGACGCACATCGATCTTGGAATGTATTCGAGAGGTCAGTGACAATCCCACCGGCCATGCATCCTTCCTAACACCAGTAATGTTTTTGAAGCGTTTTTTGTTTGGATTTTTATTGTTTCTATCATGAATTACGAGTCAAAATCACTGCCATTTCAGTTTTTACTTTGGGGTTAAAATGCTTTAATTCTTTAGATATCATCGGACTTTGTTTCTTTCAAGTAAAATTACAAGTTATTCAAATATTGATGTAACCGTCTGGGAAGTACCCACTCCTCGGACGCTCCTTTGAGAAAGTAGCATTTTTTCGGACTAATCCGGAAAGTACAGCTTGGCAAATCTACCTGTGCCTTTGAATATTGAATGCGCATTGGAATAGACAGTGGATTGGGGCGAGAGCTCATCATCAGGAACACGAGTAGCCAACATTGGTACAGTAAGTGGAGAAATCATTCTGTGTGGTGAATTGTGAGTTATTTGTAGTCTTTGGAAATGTCTTCAAACAGTAAACTAAAAAACAAAGTTTTTAATGAACAAAGCAGAGAAATTGTGAACAACGTATTGAGATTCATGCAAGCGAAATGAGAAGTATACTTGCGAAAGTAACAAGTAATAGTAATGATAAGTAAAATTATAACCAACATCGTATTTCAATTCTGAAGGTTCAAGAACGAGTAGTTGAGGCCATAGGAGTTTGCGTGCGAACGAAAAATCGAATCAGAGATGAAAAAGCGAGAAAAAATGAAAATAATGCTGATTTGGTGATTTCACGCAGATGCCTGATTAATTTCCATATCAAAATGAGTTCCTACTCTTAGGGAAATTCATTAAACTATCATTGACCATCAGGGTATCAGCGAGTGTTTGCGAAAAAAAAAATCAATAGCTTGGATTTCGACGGAGAAAGGTGGAGAATAATTGGAAAATAATGAACGCCAGCCTATTCGGCTACTTAGAATAAAATTCTTGAAGAAAATGCGGACTTATAGAGAAAAATTTCGACCTATTATTAATACGGAGGAAACATATAGTCACGCTATACACAACGGAAGGTCTGAAAACATATGCTAGTGAAGGACAACGTCTGATCTCAATACAAATCACTAAGTGATGAATGGGTGTGGGATTCCGAATTTGCCATCAAGAAGCGTTTTGGTTATCGATAATACACCATATTATACCAAAACGAGTCATACAAAAAATGTCGAGTATTTTCAAATAACAAAATGATTTTCCTATACAATTCACCAAGCCATATTTGAAACTGTACTGTTATAAAAAATAAATTTTAAATACCCTTGCCCTTTGTTCACAATAACTGTTTCTCCTCTGCAGAGTAATTGAATTCATATGAACATGAAAGTGAAAGTGAAAGCAAAACTTGACAACATAATCTGAAACCTAAATATTTGCCAGTACTTTCTTAGTAAAAAAAACATTGCTGTAACTTCCTGATTCTCATTAGTTAACAACTTTTTCAATAAGAGATTGATAACAATGGCAAAAACAGGTAAAATTATATCATTAATTTGGTTGGTGAAAAAAATATTTGAAATATTTTGTGCGAATTCATATTTCCTGTCCATCATTTATTATTCTAGAGGAACAAAAATATCCTTAAATCAATCCTGCTGAATCAATCTCCTATTTGTTCATTAGATGATTTTTAAGTGGAATGCATGTGTATAGGGGTGCAGGGGTGTAACAAATAGCAGCGGACTTCCTCTCCGATCGCAACAGAGGATGGTTATGCAGATAACGACCGCTATCAAAGATTGCACGTGGATATCGTGGTCGGAGAGAGAGAAGTCTATTCTAAATAAATTCGAGTTCAATAAAATATTGAATCGAAAGACATTTTGAGAGAACTCTACGCCAGTCACTAGTTCTATAATAGATATAAACATGTGTATTTGTGTTATTTTAGTCCGAAGGCTTTCCGAGAAGGGGGCGACCAGTAAGAAAGAAGTGTTTTTTTATCATTGAAAAATTTAGGGTGGCAGCATTTCCTCGTGCAAGACAGCAGCGCCCCCGAGCAAAGCTTCGGTTCACTATGGACAGGAGAAGTCTGGCCAAATGTGCCCGAATGAGAGACAACGGCCATAGAAATCAGAGAGAGATAAATGGCAACACTTTACTACAAAAGAATTTCACATTTGCGTGTTTTTTATTTTCAATTTGATTCTTTTTGGTATTTGGAAGACGTTAGTGGCGCACCAAGAGGTGGTGGAGTGCTGCTATGATTCATCCACTGGAAAATTTTAAATATCTTGGTATCAATGTTCCAATTTGGTGTGAAGTTTTCTTTTCGTAGTTCACCCGTTGAACATATACTGAATTTAGGCCTTTGACGTTTACCCAATCCCAAATCGAAAACCCATTTGAGAAAATAATCAATATAATATAACGATTGAAAATTTGGGAATATGTGTGAATATCCTATTTCAGCTCATTGAAATATATTCATATATTTTTTTCACCTTTCCAAAGTGGACTTGACGTTTCAAATTTGAATATATTTCCTTACATATTTACATAGCACCTATTTACTATATACATTAAAGTTTCAACCCAAATAAGCAACAACAATTTGAGTTCAATTTTTATATTCATCCAACAACTGAAATAGTTTTCACAAGTTATTATTTTTCTTCCATATTTCGTAATAGATAAGCTCTAGTTTTTTGCTAAACTACGTTTTCTAAAAATAATTCATCAGGCGTACTTAGAATCTAAAAATAACGATATTTACAATAAGCACATAAATCAACAGTGCTTTGCAAAATGCAGTGAAGGCAAACATTGAAAACTTTTAGTTTTGTCAACTCTCTGATTTTCCAATCTTAGATTATACAATAACAGTCATTATAACAGATGAAACAATCGAAAAAACTTCGGTTGTGAAACTTTCTCCCCTGTGAGGATCTCTTTATGAATTACAGTTCATCGTAATGATGAGATATTTAATTATTTCAGTAGTATGAAGCACTTTCGACTGTCCCGAAATGCATGTAAAATGTCACGGGTGAGGTATATATAATAATCAGTCAGTTACTTGAACATAATTATATTATTCAAAAGCAGATGGTTCAAAAATCTACTTTGGAGAAGCAACTTGTACCTTACGAAATATACCGGCTCTGTTACACCTTGAGAATGAATAAAATCTATGAATACAACACCACAGCAAAATATACCGAGGCCTCGAACACGTAAAAACTTACAATCCCAAAAAATACATCGGGAACTTCAGTTATTTGTAAAAAAACAATGCTTTCAGGTACATATAAAATATTTGTATATACCTACAGAGTGTATCTCAAATTATGTAACTGAAAAAATATCTCATCGCTGCTCAATCAGAAAGTCATTGATTTCATAGATTTTATACTTCTGGAAAACTTTCAGTATGAAAAATTAAAATCTATGTTATTGATGACTTGTTTATTTTGTGGAAATTCATAATCACTTCAATAAAATGAATGAAAACACTTTTTTTGTTTAATTTACACTTCGTTCATTTATTTTCACTTGCTGAGCGAGTTTTGAAAACTGCCATTATTATCTGTGTTGGAATACTGTACATTTATATCGTGCTCTATATGGAACGCTCCCGATCAGCTTGGTCGGTGACGATGATGAACGAAAAAAGGGAAGAAGAATTAGGGTTAGGAAGTAGTAGTATTGCATTATGAAAAGACAGAAATAAACGTTAAGTTAGAGTTATGAATATTCGAGTTTATTAACAATCTATGCTCTTTTCTGTCTGCTGCTCACTGAATGGAAAGCAAAGTAAGGTCGTACAGTCTGAATGTGTAAGAGGGAATAGAAGTTTTTACGTTTTCGGCTTGAAATTGAAAGATAACAAATATTGATCAGAAAAATTTCTCCAACTCTTTGTAATTTTCTGAAATATATAGTTAGAACCTTCTTATTTACATAATATTCAAATATATGATCATACATTGAAGTAATGGCCTTAAATCGTATGTAACAAGTTCAAGTGAAACATCGAATGAAATTTAATATTCAATGGAAAATGTTGGTTATCGTTGATTCGTACGACTTCCAATTTTAGACTTAGTCCTTCAAACAGGGATTTTAATCTAACTTCAGCCATAATTGAATACAAATCAACCAAATATTTGTCTGATTACGTAAATAAAATTTGTTTCCCAAACAAATATTTATGACAACAATAAAAATTAGTTTTGAAACAGTCGATGAGGTTAACTCATCATCATAAGTTTTGAAAGAGTACTCTAATAATGTCAACTCAAACTCCTTATAATCCCAAGGTTAGAGATAATTATGCATTGACATATTTGGCACAGCTATATTAACTCAATGATTTTAATGTACTGGTAATACTGGATTTTCGTAAAATAAATTTTCATTCAATATTTTAAAATATATCATTTGTGTGTTTATATACATTTGCAATATCTTTACAGATATAATAGTGCCTCTCCCTCTAGATTTCGCTAGGGTATCACCGATTGTCATATTTTAAACATAAAGCATTCTTCTCAACCAAATTTTATACTTTGAAGCAGGCTTGTTTCAAAATTGGAATCCAATAAAACCGAGACTAAAAACGGTACGTTTCTACTTCTTCCAATCATTATATTTACTAAACTCTTCTGATTCTAGAATGACACTAGACTGACTAGACAAAGAAAGCTCTTCTACATAATCACTACCGTTCTTTATGTTGACAGAAGCACTACTTCCTTTTTGTAGTTACTCAAAATATTGGGGCTACGGTCATTAACTAATAAGCCACTCAATTGTATAAAATCAGTTGATTATATCACAAGAAAGCATAATCTAAAACATATATTTAAAATACGACATTTATAATATGCACAACCATTTGTGGCCAACGAGAAAAGCGATTTTTACTAAAGCTGTACACAACAATTATGAAATATATTCAATGATTCTATGTTTTATTACAATGGTTGAGAATGCATATTATATTTAGTCTACAGGAGAACGTTTGTATATTTTCAGTACTGATCCCTTAGGATTTCTCATCCAGCAGAAATTAGGATACTTTTTGGTCTACACTAGACATAACCCGATGTATTTGTAAACGTTTTTTTCTGAAACCAACCCTGACCTTTAGTACACTTCTGCATTACTCGAAGAATAAAATCAATTATACAAGTAGTGCTCACTCATGATTGAATCGCTTAAAGTAACATTAAGTTACATGTGATAAAATAATGAATTCCAGAATGTTGGTGGCATTAAATCGTAAACTCCGCCATTGATAAAAAAAACGTTGTTATCGTAAAATGAAATTACTTTTTTTCCAAACAGAGCTTTTTTTGTAATCTTGAACTCATTTCTATCTGTAACTACATCAAAATTTTTATCACTGGACTACCAAAACAGGCCCCTTAGCAACTTTTCCCTTAAAGAATGATCCGACAGTATCCCGAAATAAATCTATCAATATGGTTCAGGTCGCACCTTACAAATCACCAATTATGTCCTGAAGTCACACCGACATATTTCAAAATATTCTAAAATGAACAGAGATGGAACTTGCGACCAATACAATAGTAGGTAGTAATAAAACTTGGGAGGATCTTTGGGTGATCAGTATACGGAAGTGTTCCAAGTTATTCCAATATTTCGATAAAATTTACTATCATCTTCAAGGAAGAGCTACAAAATTATTTTTAAGATGCTAGTACAATATTATGAAATTATTACAAAATGGCTCAACTTACTGTTAGTGAGGATGGCCGTGTCGAAAAAGATGTTACAATTA
>WOGR01000042.1:0-37947 GCA_015342045.1 Leptinotarsa lineolata | reverse complement strand
AAACAGATTTCGATCGAAAGGATGGTGCTAGATTGTTATAGAATTCAGCTATTGTATATGTAAATGACCTTTTGAATAGTTCAATGGAATGCCTAACAACGTGGGTCATTTCACGCCTGATGTTCACAGTATGGACGTCAGTTCGAAAAGTTATTTTGTTATAGAAGTAGGGAGGTGTTTTATTGACAATAACTTTGTGAAATAATGTAGAAGAATGAAGAGTCCGCCTATCGTACATTTTTAGGCACCTGGCTTTTTTAAGTGTATAAGAAATCGGTTCTCTTTTCTTGATACCTGAAATATTCTTAGAATGTGTAAAAGGCATTTTGTAAATGAATATTTTCAATTTTCACTTTGAAAGTCTTTATACTCATATCTAAAGTCTGGAACTCATATGGTAACAGGTTAAAAATTCTCAAAGATACATATAAATGAGCGTTTTGCGATTTACTTAATGTATATTTGGGTAGCCTTACATTTGTTTTGGCCTTTATCATAGTAGTGTATGTCTTCCTGCTTAGTCACTTCATTTTTACGTATTAGATTTTTGACATAACACAGATATTTATATATGAAGCAAGACTGGAAATTTTTGAAAAGAGGTTTACAATCGTCGTATTTAGCCTGTGCCATAATTCCGACGATTTTTTCTTGTAATTTAAATATCATATCTAGATGACATGATGAACCCCATACTATTAGTCCATATGTCATTATAATGTGAAAAATAGCGAAATAAGCTTTGGGAGTAAAAGTCTCTCCACCTTTTTATGGCACAGGGAGACGTTTCCGACTGCCTAACACGGCACAGGAATTCGCTCTGACGGCCCACCATGGCACAGGGTCACTTTCCCGATGGCCCAACATGGCACAGGGTCACGTTCCCGATGGCCCAACGTGGCACAGGGAAACGTTCCCAATGGTCCAACAAGGCACAAGGACACGTTCCCGACGGCCCAACCCGGTACAGGGACAGGTTCCCGACGGCCTAACATGGCATAGGGACACGTTCCCGACGACCAATCTAGCAAGATATCGAAATTGGAGAGATAATAATAATAATAACTTTATTCACAAGAGCAAGAGTACATTTCTTTAAGGAAACAAGTTGGATAAAGTACCTAGGCGATAAGTGCTACTGCACTTGTTTCGCGATATTGTTATTCATCAACTCGCGAGATCTCGCCTGAGCCCCAATCTGGCGAGATTGCATTCCCTATCCGAGGCAGTCGATTTCGCGTCACTCACTAGAACTCGGCCTTTCGCAGACCACAACTTGGCGAATGTTGCGTCGTGACTTGGGACTGCACCCGTATAAAATTCAACTGACCCAAGAATCAAAGGTAAACGACCATAGACAACCACGTGTGTTCGCTGAATAGGCTCTGGAGCAGTTGGCAACTAACCGTAATTTTAATCAAAAAATTATCTTCAGCGATGAGGCCCATTTCTGGAAGAATGAAGTGAGATCCAAGAGCACGCATCCAATGCATCTCGAAAAAGTCACTGTTTGGTGTGAATTTAAGGCTGGCGGTGTCATCGGTCCATATTTTTTTGTTTGGCCAGGCCATCACCGTCAACGACGAACACCATCTGTTGATGATTACCACCTAATTTTGGCCTGAATTGGATAATTCGTACACCAACGACATGTGATTTCAACAGAACGGTGCTACGTGCCACACAGCTTATGTCACATTGAATATTCTGCACAAGCGATTGGAGGGCATAGTCACCTCACGTGGAGGTGATATAAACTGGCCACCAAGATCGCGCAATTCGACCCCGTTAGTTTTTTCCTGTGGGGTTTTCATAAGTCGCAGTTGTATGCGAATAAGCTACAAACCACAGCGGTCCTCATAACTAACATAACCCATGTCATCGATCGAATTCAGCCTGATTTATGCGCCCAAAGTCATGGAAAATTGGACGTTTCGGATGCGCTCCACCCAGAGAAGCCGTGGCGGACATTTGAACGATATTATATTCCACACAAAATAACATCGACAAGTCTTTCAAGCGAATAAAAAAATTCATGTGATAGTCCAAAAATTCATAACTGTATTTCAGATGAACTGACGCATTTTTCTCACTTTTTTACTTGAAAGAAGATTGAAAACCTTTTGTTAAATGGTTCTACAACAATAAATTACTACATTTTACTAATGTTTGAATATATGATAGAACTGACTGATACTTGATTCAAAAACCACAGGAAATCTCACATTAAAGTGCGTTTTTTCAATACGTGATGTTTAAATTTTTTTTGTCATTTGAGGTTGTAATGCTGCACTCATTTCTGTCTGATTTATATTATTGATTTTCCGTTTTACTTCTTTTCCTCTCGTTCAACTAGTTACTGCAACTGGTCCCATAATATGGTTGCGTGACAGAGGGCCAATCTATCGTTCAAATAACATAACTGAAATATTTCAATGGTCCGAATTTTCGAAAAATTAAACATACCATATAGGTATTATAATATATACTGAATAATAAACCAGAAAATAACAGCTTTCTGGGTTTTATTGGCAAATCGAACATCAAATATGATATGTTTCGATAAGAAGAGAATACACGATTACTGGTATGAAATTGTCTCGAATGCAGAACAAATATTTGCCCTACCCACTTGTTTTCCCGACCACACGTACCGACGATGAATGAATGTCGAAAGCGCTTTCACGTTTCAATAAATTTCGAACGCGACATCTGAAAGCTCTTCATTTCCTAGTTTCGTACATGTATTCAAAACTCCACATTCAAGATTATTTATTCGGTTACGGATCCCTTCCAGTGTTCACCCGCATATTGTTCCACGGCCGCAGGTTACAGACACAGGGTAGGCGTAGGGATATATTTAGAAAATTTTCTCCTAGTCTAGTAGCATTTCACTTTCATTGAAATTTATGATTGATGTTTTATTTGATTCATTATTTCACTGGAATAATTCACGATTTGAGCCACGTTGTGCTAATTAATAGCCTAAAAGTTATAATGAAGTAATCGGAGATAATTTTGTATGTAAAAGTGTATAATTGAAAATTCTTATTGAAGAGTGCTTTCGACTTTCGTCATCTTCAGTGCTCATTCGTCAGGTAGCTGGAAGTATCGAGAAGAGAAAACATAGTACATTTATAAAATTTGATTTATATTAAAGCTAATCAGCCTAATAACTAACGACAAAATAGTTGGAGAAAGAGGTCATGTGACTCAGTCAAATTGTGATGTGAAAAGAAGGATAACTTAAGTTGTCCTTATTTTTACTTCTTTCATTCAAATAAGTTTATTCAGCTTCCCAATTTATTTATTAAAAGTTACTAACAATTTAGTCGAACAAAAAAAAGTTGTTCATTTTTTACGAATAGCTCAAAAACTATTGAATGGACCAACCCCGTTACTTAACGAAAATAATTAACACTCTCCATGATAACTATTACACAATTTTCACAAACATTTTAATTTTTAGGCGCGTTTCGCGAACACCGTAGCTTCCTCAGTAGAAATGGTCTTAGCGAAACACGTCTAGAATGAAAATGTTTGTGAAAATTTTGTGATCATTATCATGATATTATTCAAAAATTTTAAAAACATTCTCGAAGGAGCAAAAATTCACCACAATACGAATTCACACCTCACTAAACAGTAGCACCAATGCCGGGAAAATCAACTCATTCTTCATTAGATACGAGAAAGTATGTAGGTGCCTTATTTTATGATTTCTCGAAACCTTTCGACTCAATCAATACCCATATTACAATTGATAAACTAAGTGAACTGAGTTTCCGTGGCAAATTTCTTTCGTGGCTGGCTTCATATCAGGTCAGAAAAATTATTGTAAGAATTGATAATCAGAGATCTCTCCCACATGATGTGGAGGCTGGTGTACCTCAAGGATCAATTCTTGATCCGCTAATTTTTCTACTATATGTAAATGATCTTCCCAAATACGTCAGTACTGAACACCTAACTGTATATGCTGATAATACCACTAAAGCAGAAACGTCTGAAGAGCTCATTGCAGAAATGAACATACTGGCAAAGGAATTCACCATGTGATGTGTGAGAAATTATCTAATGGTAAATCCGACTAAAACAGGTTGTATCAACTTTTCCACCAGAAATGAAATATCAGAGAATGTTAGAATTTCAGCCAAAGTTCTAGGTTTTTTTGTGGACACTGATATGGGATGGAATAGTAATGTCAATCACATTTGCAAGAAATTGTATAGCCAGTTACTTTGCTATATTGCAATTGAAAAATATTTTTGTGACGAATCAGTTGATTAGCATTTACTATTGTTTATTCCCACATTCCTTATATTATTTTTTGGGATAGTACAGTGGGAGCATCCAGAGTTTTCGTTTCTCAAAAGAGGATTGTACGATTGATGTTCAACCTAGAACCTAGACTATAGAGAAACATAGGCCATTCAGGAATCACAGATAATGATAAAGCTGATGAATGTGCAAGACACGGATCATCAACTCCATACATGGGTCCTGAACCAGCTCTGGGAGTACCAAAATCATTGGCACGAAACCAGATCAGAACATGGACCAATAAGAAGCATACAAAGCACTGGGCAAAAGTACCTGGTATTAAACACAGTAAAACCTTCATTGGAGAATCGTCCGAGAAAAGAAGCGAAGAACTACTTCAATACAGTAGGGATCGGCTCAGAACAATTACAGGGCTACTTACCGGGCACTGTCTGTTTAGAGGACACCTGAACAAAATGGGGCTGTACAACGGAGACGTTAGCTGCAGATTATGCAACGAAAGGATAGAGACAGCAGTACACATCCTATGCGAATGTGAGGCACTGAATCACAGAAGGCAAGCAATATATGGACATATAAAGCTATGTCCAGAAGGATATGACAAACATCCAACCCGGAAACTGTACAAACTAGTACAGGGAATGGAATAGGTGTCATGAAAAGATGGGAGAATGAACTCAATAAGCCCAAGAGGCTGCAGTGTTTTCTGGAGACTAGGAAGAAATGAATAAGTCAAACAACTCCAAGTAACTAATAAAAAAATAGAGAAACATGTAATCATTTCAAAGAACATGGAATTCTCATATTTTACTTTATTCACATATACGAATATAATTATCATAACTTTTCTCTCAATTAGGCCACTTAAACATAGAACTAGTCTGTTTGAGAGAAGCCCAATATACAAAGGAATTCAATTTCTGAATCATCTGCCTACCTGTGTTTGAAGACAATGTCAATGTTTTCAAAAGAAAGCTTTAAAACTTTCTATGCACTGGATGTTACTATGAGATCATAATTCATGAGCAAAAAGATAACGTGAGTTATGACACTCGGATGCCCTGGTTATTATTAATAACTTCAATAGTTCCAATATTGTCCTTTTATCTGATTGTATATATATACAATATGTGCTGTTTTCTACTTGACTGTTCCAATATCATGTAAATATGATCTGATTGGAAAAAAAAATTATTATTATTATATTCATAGTTCCAATTTACCGGTGAAAATGTATGTGAAAACCGAGTCGCACATGCGATGATCTATTCGATCACATTAATAAATGAATACTTCAATCCATGAAAAAATAATATTGGGAAATAAAAAAAGTTAGATTATTTGATGGAGAAAAGTAGAACTGGAACCTCTGGCGTAGAATAAATCCAAAACAAGTACTGTTCTCAAACACTAGAACTGCAATACTCTTCTCGACGCTCGTTTAACTAATCACAAAATACACTAATTGTATTCTTTAAAAGACATTTGTTTGTGGAGGACTCACTGGTTTTCGGTAAATAACCTTCCACAATATCAAAAGAAACAGAGGTAAATCAATAAAGGATCTGCTGAATTATAATGGAGGGCAAAGTGAAAAGTTCACTTCGAAAAGTAACTGCATAATATAAACCACTGAAGAGTCCAATTAGTCAGAACCTGTCGTATTCGTGAATTTTGTCAACAAATTGAAAAAATGAATTGAAAAAAGTTGAATTTCTATACCCACTGAGTTTTCTTCTGTGGCCGACGCTTCGAGAAACAATCCATTTCCGTTTTCAAAACCAAAAATTTACTTTCAAACTGTCGAACCAATAGCTGTATTTCTTTTGACATACGTCAAAAAAATAAAATGTGAAAATGTAATATGCGATAGTCCACATGAATATATTGATTTTATAATTATTAAAACTTTTCTGTGAACAATCCTCTTCGACGTCTTCAATGAATAGCTCAAAAAAAATTCAGATTTCAATTTTAAATTTTATCAACGTTTTCATGTAAACCATCAACCTGGAAAATAATGTTGATCAACAAAAGCATAATTGAACGGAAAATTGCATTTGAAATGTTTGACCAGCTCATCATTCAATTAACTTTGCACCTAGTGGATATTCATACAATATTTATATTCAATGATATGAAATGATTTTTTGTTAAAGCAACTGAATCGGTCTTCGCGTGAGAGTGTCAAACCACTGGTTTTTACACGCATTGTCACCGTTCATTTGAGAGTGTAAATATTGGTACTATAATTTCGGGAATTGAGTTTGGGAGCTTTCGAAGTCGATTTAAAATAAAACTATTTCCGAGAAACTCAAAGTTGAGTTACAATTTTATTTTAATAGTAATGTCAAAGCAAAAGTTACTGTCGGGACTAGTGAATTATTAACTAGCACGCAATGTTTACCAATAATGAAATTTATCAATAACAAAACACAACGGCAGACAAAATATAACAGTATAACCTCGTGGCGATCTGATATAGAGAGGGTTTGAGTTCTCGGTAGAGAACTTCAGAATGATACCCGTTTCCTGCCGAATCTCAAAACAGAATGAATGCCTCGTTTTCAAAATGTGTTCGAAGTAAATCTCGAAGTAATCTCCAATGACAATAGGGTAATTAAAACATCGTCAAGAAGGGCCATCCAGTGGCCCAACTTTTACTGAGCCTTTTGAATAAATATCCATCTGTTTTTCGGCAATAAACTTTATTTTCAGCTTAATGGATAATTCCACAGGTATGCCATGAGGATAATATGTAAAAGTAATTATAAAAGGATTAACATGGAAACTCAAGCAGATGGATATTTTGGATGACTGCTTGATAATAGAGTTATGAAAAATTTCCTAACAAACCTTTGTAATATTAAATAAAAATCAATGAAATGAAATGTTTTTAAACTAAATAGTTGTAGCAAAAGACCCTACAGTACATTTATTATTACTGAACTAAAACTGAAAAGACTCATACTCATAATATCGGGCAGCGTCCATTGAATTCCTGGTATCCAGCGTGAGATACTTAATGTAAATGCACTCCGAGAAATTGCTTTGGCTATATCTATAACATGGATAGTCCATACCTAACACCTCCCCTCGTTGTTTAGACATTAGGGTTGATTTATCAAACCTGATTTCTAATCCTAAGATCTTCAATAGGTATGCACTGATTTTCTGTATCGGGGTCCTGTCTGGTTCTTCTGGGTGGTCCAAGTTTCTTTATCCGTTGAAATGAGATCAGGTATGTTGTGAGACAGATCATAACGATGTACAGGAATATTGTCCACAAACTAATACCTAACGAAACGATGGGATCTTCTTCTTGAAGTTTGTCTCGTTCATGGTCCATTTGATTTTAGATACTCTTTAAATCATCAAGATTTAGTGATTCGAGTCGAAATGGAGGTGTTTCTTCAATTTTCTCAATAGGTTTTCCTCGGGTTCGATATTCAAATGAGGTACTTTTGGAACTTTTGTTTCAATATTAGGGTTCTAATGGATTTGTAGAATAGTGGTGTGTCTACTTTCAGTATACAAGTTTATGGAATTTCGATCACATAGGTCCCTTTGAGAGATGCCGTTTCTTCTTTGTTATTACACTCCAACGAGGAAATATTGCGACCAACTGGTTGGAATTGATCTTCTGAATTTTCTTATCATGTATAGTTTTATGGGTTCTGGATGACAATTTTCATATGTTTTCGTGAATCAGATGAGATGCACTTCGCATGGAGATTGTGCATCGGCTGGGTTTGTCTCTGATACACAAAGCTTCACCCGGAATGGCTTCTTGACATAGTTCGTTAGAAAGAAAAAAAAGAATTTGTTTTCTGGGAGGGTAATTTGGTATAGATTTGGTTTGGTCTCAATAAGAAGAGAGTAGAGGTGGTAATAGGTATAGTCGTTCGGTTCAGCGACTGGAACTTCCAAAATGAATAATATTTTTGTTTCTTTCTAGTACGCTTTGACAGTTGTTTTCTCTGTTTGGAATGTATGGAAGAATAGCCTCATTCAAATGATGGGAGATATTTTGCAATTCTTCGAGAAAATCGTCGGCATCTATAATGAATGGGTGTAGAACCGCTATTTTGGCAAAGGTGGTGGCAGTCTCTAGATCTTCCAGTATCCTCAGGATCATATTGGTGGTAGCTATCATTTATGTAAATACTGCATTCATATTCAGTCGTTCATATGTTTCAGCATACGATGTTATCTTTTCCTCGATTGCGCCTTCTAGTTGTTCGAGTTTCAGTTGGATTGTTAGTTGATTCCTCGCTAGTGCGTGTATTGTGGAATCGAATATTTCGATTGTTTTTGTGGTAAGAGAAATCTGTTCATAAAGTAAATTTTTTTTTCATTTTCCTGATCATGGATTTTTTGAATTGCATCTTCAAAAAGTGGCCCACCTTCTGCATCTAAATTGCGGGTTATCACTTTTACGAAACTGCCGAGAACATTGACCATTTCTCGTTTTATCCGAGTCAATATTAGTGTGGGGAACAATTGTGTCAATTCAGCTTTGATTTCTTGTAGTTGTTCATCCGTTATGTGAAGATAGTTTTTCATATCATCGCTATAATGTTTTGGAAAACCGAAGTTTATATGACCGATAACATCCTTTATCAATTGAAATTCTTGAATCGGATCCTGGAGGTCATAGACTCTGATGAAGGTTCAGTAATCAATAATATTTTGTGCTGTGCCAAGTTTTTGAGACAGCAGTCCCGGATTTTCGGTTATTTTTGAGAGTTCGACTGTCCCAAGGGTCCAGTAGATTGTTCTGAAACAATAGGCTGTCTTAAGTTATCAAAATGTACCCTGCGTTTTTGATTCTTACTATTTAATATAATGCAGGTGTTATGTGAATTGATTTAATCGATAGTAAAAGGCCTTAAGTACCGGGTTTTCGATTTGTTCCTTTCACTCTCTGGATTTCTTTCAAAGACCTGATCTCCTAATTTGAAAGTGTTTTGATCCTTTTGTTTTTTATTTCGGCTTGAAATAATACGGATTTTATCATTTTGAAGTTTTTCCTTGACGGTTTTTCATGTTAGTGATATTTTCTTGCGATGGTCTTCGATATATTGTTGGATATTGACGCTCAGAAAATATGTCGTATGGATTTCAGGAAGCTGTGTCCATACACCAGTTCCAATACACCAGTTCTAAAGACATTTATCCTGTTCCAAAATGGATTGAGTTGTTGTATCCTATTATGGACGTGTGACATGAGTCTTGATGGGGTATCAGATGATTGTTGCTTCACAATACGATAAGCTTCGATTAAGGTGCCATGTAGTCTTTTAATCATTGATTGAGGGTGCTGAAGTGTTAAAGAGTGAATATTGATTTTATGAAGTTTCAAGAGGGATGAAACTGTTTCATTTTCGAATTAAGTTCCTGAGTCGAAAGTTATGGATTCTGGCGTTCCGAAGTGTTGGAAAAATGGATAAGTTCATCGAATATTTTTATCGCATTTTTACTTTTCACTGGGTATGCCTGCCCCAATTTGGAAAATTCATTCACTACGACGAACAATGTTTGACCTTCTATTGTGAATAGATCCGCATTCAATTTTTCAAATGGTTTAGTTGCTGTTTCTGTTATTCTCAAAGGAGCGACGGGCCTGTATCTTTCATATTTGTTTTTTTGGAAAAATATGAAAATTATAATGAAGAACTTCATACAGGTGTAGAAAGGGTAAACTTTATAGTTTAGCCCGATAAGTTACTGCTCAATAATCAAATTATTTTTCACAAAGAAAAATGTTCTGTTTATCACTATATTATTTTATTATTGAAAATCGAAGGAATTTGCTCACAGTGGAAAATGTCCTTGAATTCGGAAAAAGTTTTCGAATTTTCCTTTTCTCCTCTTTGTTCATGTGATCTAGCCGAAAATTTTTCAAATTTATGTTTCGTAGTTCATCATATTATTCTTCATTACCTGTGCCACTGGTGTTTTTAAAATTGTTCACTTCATAAATCTCGGTGGGCTCGATGTTGATTGGTTCAAATGGGTCTATAAACATTTTCTCATTTGTTGTGTTCATTATTGTTGTTAAAGCCTTTCTGTCGTTAACGGTAACGTATGCTGCTGGCATTTCAAAATCTTGTAGCTTATAATTCTTTCATTTAGTGACTTGTTGACTGGTATCTCCAAAATGTGTTCAGTTTGGGAAATAAATTCCATATGGAAAATTGATGTTTATGACTTTTTGTGTTTCCTTTGGCTCTCCTGTTCTCCTTCGAATGAAGTGGAATGGTTGCTTCTTTTGTTTGGAGCTCGTTGTCGTCCAAGTTAATTGATGCTCCAATATTTGGCAGCAAGTCGATTCCAATAAGTTCATCGTACTTAGGGTTGATGATAAAGGGATAGTAATGCTATAATTGTGCGTGAAAATACTGTGAGCTGATTGTATCTGAAAATGGTCCTCTGCTGTGGATAAAATGTGTAAGCCAAATTTATACTGATGAGGGTTTTTGGTGAGTCGGTGTCTATCATGAATTTCGAATTGGTATCAGGAAAAATTATGAACGGTAGTTTGGAAATAGATGTAGCGTTAATCTCAAATGAGCCATTGATTTGTCATTTTAGGTAATCCGAAAATTTTGGTATACTTCAGGTTCATTTTCAGGAATTAGTTGTTCCAGTGTTTCTGGAAAATTTTCGTACAGTTTATAGTTTTCTCCTTCTTGTTAATCGATTGAGTAATACTGATTGTATCCATAAACTTATTTTCATTGCCTCTTCTGAGAAATATGGTTCTTCAGACACGAAGGTTGGTTTAGGTTTAGGCTGTGTGTTTTTTGAAAAATTTCCTGATGACATATCCATTGGTGTTGGTCTAGGTGGTCTTTGGAATGTTACTTGATTTTGTAGTGTAAATAAAAGGTCCGATTGGTCTCTGACTAAAAATTTGGCGGTTTTGTGAGAATCTTGAAGTTGGACGAATCACTGGGTTTCTTGGTTGTGAGCTAGTGAGCGGAAACGTGTCCGTTTCTCTTCTTTGATTCTGCACTTGTATCAATGCATTGGTTTTGTTTCGCTCATATGAAATATTTTCTTCACTTAAAACTTGAGATGAAACTGTTTAAATATTTTGGGGTCCTCTTGAATGAATGATAGATCCTAGTGGTTCCTTCAATCCTATGGGGAATGCTTCGAATGTGAGGCTATCATATAAGCTGGTTTTGACAACTCATACTTGTGAATTAGGTTCATTGCAGGCAAGGTTTGAAAGCAGAAGGCTTCTTATATCTTGACATCGAGAACCATATTGTTGTGGTGAATAGTTGTTAACTTGTCTCAAAAGCATAAGGTCTCAAAGCACTGAATTTTTGTCTCTTTGGTTGGCAAAATTATGTTGAAGTAAGTTTCAAAGGTCTGCTCTTGACGTTATTTCCCTTGCTCTGGTGACAGTTTTTGCTCTTCCTGTGGGTTTATTTTATATGCAGGTTATCAAAAACTCATTGATGAAGGCTGCTGGTTCCTCTCTTTTATAAAACTGGTTCACTATGAGGTCACATGCTTCAATAAAATCTGCTAGCTCTGCTGGTTCACATTTTGAGATGGCGTCCAAATAACTTGTTTGAAAAGCGGTCATTTTGTCGGGTTGTTTTTTCAGATGATTTGTTATAAAGATTGATAATCGAAATCAATTTCGCAAGATGATCAATTTCAAATATAAAAAGGAAATATAAGGGGTGTCACTGTTGAGGATTAAATTGGGAAAAATGAGCAATCACTAACGTGAAATTTTGTAGTGTCCTCATTATTCCAAATGGTCCTGAAGTGGTAACCCAAAAATTGACGATTTTTGGAAGAGTGATCCAGAATCAATCAATCAAATACTTCCACTGGGGATGAAATTGATTGTTCCTGGTATTCCAACGGGTTGATTTCCACTGGTATTCCAATTACTCATTGGCAATAATAATCCTATACACTTATTGACACTGATTGGCACTGATAAACCAATAAATTTATTGGCACTGATAATCCAGAGTTTTGTTTTCACTATGCTGAAATTTTTCACTTAAATGTTTGTTCAGTTCTTAAATGTAATTGGAAATAACTTCGACGATTTTGTTCGAAAGCTTCCGGTTCGCGGATATTTGCAATGAATTAGTGTCGATTTTTAATCACTACGGACCACTACTATCCTACAACGACTGCGCCAGTTAGGTTTGCGAGCTTTCGAAATTGTTTTTTAAAAATAAAACTTTTTTCGAAAAACTCAAAGTTAAGTTACAATTATATTTTAATAGCAATGTCAAAGCCAAAGGTACAATTATAACTGAAATAAAACTGAGGAAAACTCATATTTATAATATCAGGCAAGCTTAGGTAGAATTGCAGCGTCTATTGAATTCCTGGTATCCAGCGTGAGGTACCTAACGTAAATGCACTCTGGGAAATAGGTAGTCCATACATACCACGGGATATGTTTAAAAAATTCAAAGATCTTTTATATTTTTTGAGATATTTGCAAAAAACAATAACTTTTTTGTGGTAATCGTTCATAATTCTTGAACTATTTGTTTGCACAACTTGGTTTACATTGCAAGGAACTCTGAGTGAAAATATAAAACGAATGATATTTCAATCATAATTTTCGACGAAAGCGAACTGAAATTTTGTAAAAGGGCACATGAACTAGACTATCGCAATTCAAACGCTCAATTATTCTAGATGCATTATCGTCTTCGGAAGTACAATAGTCGAGATTCGGTATCAATCCTTTGAATGAATATGTGTGAACTTTTTTCCAGATACGCGTTGTGTTTTTATGTTGGCTTCCATGGGTTCTCCGCATGCAGAGACCTCCCGAAAACAACGACTACGTACCATCGTCAAATCGACCTTCGCCACCAGAGAGGAAACCGATCCATTTTCCGGAGGTGGAATTGAAAGAACGCTCTTCCAAAAGTTTACTAGCCAACGTTCTAGACATAGACGACGATTTCAGACACAACTACAGGGGTGGCGGAACTCCCACCCCCCTACCGCCGACAACCTTTTTCAGGACAGTTTATAGGTAAGGATATAAATGTTGGTGTAGTTTTCGCAAGTGTATTGTGATTAGCTTTACTCTGAATTTGGTGTTTGATTTATTTCAATCGATTTATAAATGAAAAGGTTATGTCAATCGAGAGAATAACGTCAAAGATTATATAAACAAAAATCAGAACAACAATCTCAACGGAATGGTCTAGTTTGCGGAAATAGAAGAGAAACTCATGATACTTCATTAGTTTTTTCTTATCGTTCCAGACTATATTCGTCTCATTCATAACTGAGAACTCTACGACAAATGTCGTCCTCTTCTGATACTATTTTTTCTTCCACCTAAACGTTTTCGCCAGTCGAACCATATCTCAGAAGCTCAGAAGGCGTTCCAGCATTACCAACCAACAATCACTCCCCACAGTGTGGATTGAGTAATCATTGGATCCAAAAATCGTGTGCCCTAAGTAAACACAATAATCCAAGAATAACAGCCTCCTGCATTTGTCCGACCAAGATTGCTGAATTACTGAGGCAAATCAGCATGACCTTGAGATTATTATCACTCTGAAGGTTGAGCTATTTGAGTCCTATCTTCAAAGCCCTGAAATATTTCGACATGCGCGCCAGCATCATCAACCAATGGCCTCTCACGACATCGTGAGGTAAGTGGTCATTGTGTCAGAGTATCATGTGCCCTCAGCAGATGCAATGAACCTTCTGCATCCAGAGAGATTAGGGGAGGCATCATTCCATCATTCCAATCATTTTCACAGAGTGGTCTGGATATAGTTTGCGGAGTTGAGAATGAAAATTTCGATATTCCATGCGTTTTTTCTCCTCTTTTAGGACAATATTCATTTCATCCTGAACTGAAAACTCTATGACAAGAAGCTCATTTTTCATGTGAGCCTGAGGGTGAGAAATGAATAGTTCCAATAAATTCAGCACATCTTACTTCCCACGACGGATGCAGTAGGGCAAGACCCGTGTCTAGTCAATGCCATGAAAGTACCATAGGTGATAAAAAAGCACTTTTAGGGCCACTTTATGTCGATGGATATAGGCTGACATCGTATATGCGGGACATGCCAACAGCATTAGGGTTTCAAGTACTCTGCAGCAGGCTCTGCCTCTGGTGTCAGGAACCTCTGTACCCATTACTTGGGTATAGATGTTGAAGACACCAACCTGGCAGGCCATGACGAACCTCTCAGTTTCCGACTTCAGCCTACTGAAGAAAGCGAAGGTCAAGTACTTCCGTTAGCTGAGGTCTTCAATGATGTTGAAGAAGATTTCATGCATTTCTCCACTCTTGTGTTGCCGCAAAAGTGAACTGAACTCTGCGACTTTTATATTGGTCTTTGCTGGAAGGATTCCAGCTCAATGATAGAGTTGTAATCACACCTCGTTCAGTATCGAAAACTGAACCGAGTTCGTCATCCACTTGCTTGGGCAGCTGCTTCAAAAATAAATGCTTCGAATCCTGCTCTCTGCTCGCTTACCATGTAGATAAGAGAATGCAAACTCCTGATTACTTCACAGACTTCGTCCAGTACCATAATATCATGTAGGCACTCCAAACTCAGAAGTCCACGACCTCCCTGTTATCGAGGGAAGTACAACCGTGAAAAGGATGATTTATGATACAAACTTCTATGGAGATGCATAATTTTCTGGGTCTTCGCCCATTATTTGGCTCTTTTGGAGTCCACTTCACTACTGCAAACCAGTAGAGTAAGATCGGAACGGCAAGCATATTTATAGCAGCAACTTTATTTTTTACCGACAATTCCGATGACCAGATCTGTCGAAGTGTGTGCTGATACTTGCCACAGAGAGAGTTTTTCGCTGGTACTTCGTGTGAGTGCCGTTGTTCCATCTGGAGGTAAGTATATGTCTCTCTGGCATCCAGATGTTGCAGAATGCTTCCATCTACAAGCTTTGTCATCTCTTTTGAGATGCACCATATAAACCAAATGGGTAACTGTACGTCTCTAGTTTTCGGGGGTGCTGCAGTTGTGACGGACATCAGTATTCGTGGGAGCAACGGATAATGGCAATATACAAAAAAAAGAGGGCAGAGAAAATCTACCCAAAATACACCCCTCTGTAACTGACTCACTTTGTTTGGACTCTAGCACGAACGGATGGTATAATGAAGCGGGTCCGCCAAAGCGGTATCAGTTGTTCAAGGCATCTCACTATTTTGTCGGGTACCGCAAGGCATCTGAGCAAATGCAAGATGAGCTCATGCGATGTTGCATCAAATGCCTTGCATCAATCGATCCAAGTCATGACGAGTTTACGTTCATAGTGTATCGAGTCGTCATGCGTTGGACATCTATGCATGAGCAGGTTCTCTTTACATACAGCGACTTTTCACTTCGACCCTCTCTGCTCATACTCGGGGAACTGTGGCGAGTATTCGTGTATATGAGATGCTCGAAAACAACTCATGAATGAATTTAAGTATCTTATCGGAATATCTCTCGAAGCATGAGGCAACACTGATGTATCATATCAATAATACTGTAGGAGTGCTGAAAAGTATATAGCGTGTTCATCAATGACACTTGGGGACCTCACGACAGGAACTGCATCCAATGACAAGAATCTTCATAACATTCTCTTCACTATGGTGAACCAAGTTGTGCAATGCAGAATCGTAACAGGTTATATAAATCCACCAAATGAATCGACTTTAGCTCCTGGATGAGCAGAAATCTTCGGAGTCCTTGAAGAAGATGACGCCGTGCATCGACTCATTAGTTTGAAATCTGTCTTCATAGATTCCAGCCAGATCTGGTCTCATCAATACCGTAGAATTGATTGTCGGATATGATAATATGGCACTGGTCTTCACTGTCATTACCTCTAGAGCCGACGAAATGGGAACCGACCCATTCGAAAACTATATGGAATTGAAAATATTTTTAATTTTTGAAACATGATTATTTCATATACTGATATATTCCGATATGTGTTGGATAATGCTGTTTAGTTAATAGGTGTGACATAAATTGCATGAACCTCTTTTATACATCAACAGCTTCTAAGAAGTAAGTCCATTGCCACTGTCAGTCACATACTCGTAGACCTGCCTGGAAGTGTGATCACGTAATGCTTGTAGAAGGATAAACAAATAATCTTTCAAAGAATCAGAGGCTTGGTGATTCTATAAGGTAAACAGTATTACAGTAATTTTAATGCCCTGTAACAAAATAAAAATCCGACTCATGGATTTTCTGACGCCGTCTCCTTGTAAGTTTAAGAATGAATTATGGAATTTCAGGCCTATCAATACCACTAATTCCAACGGAAACCAGCAAACAAAATGATTTTCACCAAAATTTTGACGACATTTCTGTTGTTAGAGAAAGTAACATCTTTGACTCCAACCTTGAAAGCATATATTCTAATATTTCCGTGATGACTTTTCTCCCTGGCAAGTACTGTCTCAGTAGCGCATTCAGTTATATTGCAGATGAAATACCACATAGCCACTTTATGGCACCAAATAATTAATTCATATGGTCAGAAAGCTTACCGTCATCCCTGATGATATACTGTGGGTCAAGAATAGCAGTGTCGTTGACTTGATGATGCCTGAAGAATTACTCACATTTTTCTCCATCCCAAAGCATAAATACATTTTTGAGACATAAAATAGAATCCAGCAGTTTACTTTTCCCAAGATTTTTGGAAAAGTTTTTCTTGAGAAGATTGATTCTTTGAATAAATACTCCATAAAGCCACACCTCCTTCATGAAATACCTTTTGAGATGAGCAATGTAGGTAGAATAATATATTTTTTAAATATATAACACTTTACTGGCACGGTGTTAGTAGTTGTACTCCAAAATTGATAATAGCTCCTGGAATATATCGCTATTTTTGTATAACTTCATGAGATGTCCTCTTCGATCAAATGAGACCGTTTACTCATGTTCGTTTCTCTCTTTAGGCAAAACGAGGAGAGCACCAATGGTGGTGGGCCGCGCCTTCATGAATCGTCAATAGTTTCGAGTAATCATGCTTGTATCAGCGCTGACTACGAGTTGGCCATGATACTGAAGGAGATCCGATTTATCACAGATCAGCTGCGCAAGGAAGACGAAGCCGCGACAGTTACCAAAGACTGGAAATTCGCAGCAATGGTGGTCGACAGATTGTGCCTTATCATATTCACTCTGTTCACTATCATAGCCACGTTAGCGGTGCTTTTTTCCGCGCCCCATATCATTGTCTCGTAGCCATCCCGTCCCGAAGATCCAGACGCTCCTCCTTAGGATCAGATCAACTCCGATATAGCCCAGGCACTGAAGACGAATTGAACGTTCGAAACGTCGTTGCCGCTAAAATAGTTGAAATCGTACGTGACATCATAAATTCATCAAAGGCATGATAGAAAAAAAGTTCACGTGCCTAGGACTCCCGCTTGCCCCTTCCTTTTGAAGTTGTGTTCAAATTTAAAAAAAAAACATTATAGATGTATCTCACGCTTTCGGATATGGCTAATTTTTAGAATGCCTTGCACACTTTCATAGAATGAGGTACTCCACCTTCTCTGAGTTCAGTCCTGTAGTGAAAACCGGTAATGCAGAATTTCAAAATATTTCAAGAAAAAATCGATTTTTGGAGCTACTGGGCTAATACTTTTTTTACATGTTGGGTCAGCAGTGTTATTTGATTACTATTGGTAAGGAACGCGAAAGGCAGGTTGATGTTATTTTGGATAACAATAACCAAGATATCATAAAAGTATGGAAATTATCTAAATCGATATGAATACAGCCCATGAAATAAAGAATATTTTTGTAAATACACTGTGTTCCGTTTTCAAATCAGATGTATGATGGAACTCGCCGATAGGTACTTGATGAAAATCCATTATAACATTCACATCTCATAATTTAGGTATACTATGTGAATGAAAATCATTGACTTTTAAAATACAAACTTTTGGACAATGGAGAAAAAACTCAAATTTTTCATAAAACAACGTGTTTTTCCCATATTTGTTAAGAAAATATTTCAACATATAAAAGGTAGTTGTCGCTATTTCAAATTTCAGTTTATTTTTTCTACGTGTTCTCCCTTTATTTGAAGGCAATTTTGCAACAGTCTTCTGGAACTGGACTGGAATTTTATCAAAGTTTGAGAAGTGAGTTCCTGAAAACTTTGCCTGATTCATTCAAACAGATATTTCTTAGTGCGTATTCGAGTAGCCTATATTTCGAATAACGGAGTGTCTGGTGATTCTCCGAGGTCAGGCTTTCAAGCGGCTATTACGGCCCATCCACTTCGAAAGAAACTTTCCTTTCAGATATATTCCAATACCATCCAAATGCCTAGAAATATTGGTCCTTTGAGTTTCTCTAGAAAAAAGGACCGAAAATTGTTTCGTTCAGTATTCCACACCATTCATTAACTTTTTCGTTCTTCTGATTCTTGCAATGAATTACCAAATTAGAAATTTTTGTTTCAAAAACATTTCTTGTTCCTACAAGCAGAAGTGAAACTGCCCTTTTGGCTTGCAATGCTTTAATGCCATTTTGTCGATGACCTTGCACATCTGATATATTCGAACCACATGACCTCTTTTTGCCTTAAAATTGTCGAATAGTTCCACTTCTTTCTACAACGGTCACAATTTGTCTGTTCTGTGCCATTTGTTACGAACTTTTAATTGAATGATTGAATTGATATTCATTGATATGACAAGTAAGTTTATTAGCACATGCAGCCGTGAACGGACATGGAATACAGACCAGATGCGGAAATGTTTGTCTCGTCCAAGTCTTTCCTTACCTATGTAAAGAAATAATCCAATTCACATAGGAAAGACCAGGAGGAGACAAAAGTTCCTCTTCTCAGACATTTGAGCAGGCCCTTACGTTACCGATAAATACGCGTTCAATATCGGTGAATAAACTTGGCTATAGTTGTTATTTTGTCTAAATTCAAGGCACATCAACGCATTCTTTTGCTTGAAATCTTATATGATTTAAAAATCCTTGACTATCAACATTACATATTTGAAAGAAAACACACATTACCTCTCACAACTTCATTTCGGGAAAATATATGTGAAGAAATCAGACAAGCTTGTCAGGAAATTATTTATTCAACTTTTATCTGCGTTTTAGAGTAGTGAACGAAAATTTGATGAGAATAGAATGGAGTTGCACAAAAAATACTAGAATCCAAAATGAACAGTAGTTTGAAAAAATTTAAAAAAAGTTTATTTAGAAAATAATATCCGCTATGCCAGTAAAAAAATGTTGTTCATTGTGCGAATATTGAACGTTTAACTAGCTGAATTCGGTATAAATCTCAGTTCAACAATTGGGAAACAAAGGTGGATTTACAAAAATCAATACACACTGTAATAACAGTGTAGTTCCAGTTAGGGTAGACCGAGGCGTATCGGATCATACTAAAGTGTTATATAATGTTATTTTATTGATAAAAACTCAAGAATCAACAATCAGCTATGAAATAAACATTTGAAAACTTGAATCATCCATTTATTCTCTTAATCAGCCATCAAAAACTAAAAAAAGAAAAATATCCGAATCGCACCAATTTTCAGGGTGAGTCGGATCGTATACAACATGTAACATTTTCAGTTTCTTAACACTATAGCTTCAGAAAGAGTGAAAAATTGATAATGAGATTAATTTCAATTATCGGCACATAAGTTACATATACTATATGGTCCTTCCCCCTATATCAGCACATTTTTCGTGGCACCATTCTTCGCAACCATTGCATTTAATCCAATCCTCTGGTGGTGGATGGATGAATATTCCGGAACAATAAATGCAGTGCATTCTGTTTTGCAGATGAACTCTTAATTTCTATCGCAGGCGTTGCTTTATTCTTCATCTTATTCATAGTATTTTCTTTGCCCCACATTCTCTTCCTTATTTTCCTTGGTTTCATTGTCTACCCTTAATTTCTTTTTTGTTTCTTTATCGAAAAGAGTAGCCATACTTTGAGGTTGATGTTGAATGCAGGACCGGTTTTGAAACTTTAAAAATTCTCTTAGAAGCAATTGGTGACTTTAAATGTGATTGTTGAATTTCTTCAATTATTTCAGCACAGGTGAGAAGTTGGGCTTCTTCAGACTGTTGAGAACTTGTGGATGGCACTACATTATCAAGTGGTTTTGTATTTGTGGCTTGAACTTATAGCTGCATTTGTTGGGAACTTGAGGACTGGACTTGGGTCGCAACAATGTCCGACTCTTGATCACCGATAAACTTGTGGTCAAGTATTGCATTGGCGTTTAGTGGAAATATTCCAGTCTTTTTGAATAATTTCGTAGCATTCCTAACAGTGGCAGCCTGATTTCAAGCCCGTTGGAAAAGTGCTCCGAAAGCGACTTTTCTGATTCCTTGATTCGAATGTGAATGTTGACATGCTGAGACTTGTTAGTGATAATAGGTTTTAAGCGGTTTGAAAACCGATACATCGAGCGGTTGCAGGGCATATGTGTGCGGAGGAAGAGGTATAAGTTCAATTTTGAAAGAGTCACACAAGTTTACCATTGCCACTACTCACAGCCTCTTTCATTTTTTCTTAAGACCATTCTCCGGCAACAGTCTTTTTTGTACATGCGAACCATCTACAATGAAATAAAAATGAATCAATAACATCAAAAATGTAATAAATCAGTTTTAAAGTGTGATCCAAGTCGCCCCTAACGATATAATCCGATTAGCCCCATAATCAAGACTTTTGAAATGAATATTTTAGACTTTAACCTTTAAGATCATACTCAAAAGCGAATTGGTTATCTAATATGGACACCTTGTTCAACAATATAAACCAATATAGTTGAGTTTCAACACAAATCCGTGATATGACACGAAGAAATCATAAGTACGTAGATGAGCGCCAAAATTGCAATACTCACAAAAGACCAACTCACTTACAAGCGGCATCGACACTGATTCACATGCGCGATCGAAATGCTGCCTATGTTGGGAGATGTGGGGTGAAAGGAAAGACGCAAATCGTCGATTGAGTTCCTTCTAAGTGAACGGGATATTTGAATTATCAACAGATTTCTTATTTTGATCCGATTCGCTCTGTGATCCGATTCGCCTCCGTCTCTACCCTACATTTCATGAAGAATATTACTGATATTCGCAAAGTATTGTTCAGTAGAAAATCCATAAGGGTGAGAAAGGTTAGCAAGCATGTTTAAGCGTTTACCCCAGTTTTCTTAGATTTCCACACTTCATGAATGACAACGTGAAAGAATAGATTCTACTTAAATTCACCAGTCATAGATTAGCACAATATGAAAATATTGTTAATATTGTAACTCAACTGAGAAAATTTCACTTCATATACTAATTCATAATGCCGCAGAAGTATGAATTGATATGTTAAATTTCACTCTTTGGTAAAAAAAAATTAAGAAGAAGTAAAAATTTTGCATATGAACCAGCCATTAAACCTTACATTTGATTGCCAGCTTTTGAATAAAATTGTCAATATGAACTCATTGAATTCAATATTTTATCTTAGTATTAGGTGCTTTTGAAAAGCAATGAAATATAGGTATTGAAATCTGACTAATGACAGTATATCCGAAAGGACACAAATACTATAAGAAATATACAATCAAGTCAACATGAATAAAGTTGCAGCATGAATTATAAAGTGATTCATTGCAAAATCAATGGATTCACTTTATAATTTTGTTCTTGAGAAAGTTTGAAGCCCTTTCACGGATATACAAACTTTGCCTTATATTTCTTAAGACCTATATAGCAATTATAGATACTTGGTCCTCTGTCAAATATACATCCCTCTGCTCCTTGATGATGAAAATGAGAAAAATGTTCCAATCTCTTCATTTGGCCTTGAAAAAACATTGAAAATCTCGGCTTCCGCAGCCGAGGTTTTCAGTGTCACTATTTTTATTCGAGGTTGAAGGCCGTCGATTTTTGGAATTTCTTTCTGACGTTTCGTTGACGCGAGTGGCTTCTTATGAGGTTCATACATTTTGAGTTATTTATTTCCTATACATCGGAGATGAACTCAAGATGTATTAACCTCGTAAGAAGCTAGCCACTCGCGCCAGCGAAACGTCAGAAAGAAATTCCAAAAATCGCCGGCCTTCAAACCCGAATAAAAATAGTGACACATAAATCCAATGGTGGCACTCAGAAAAATGGTACATTTGAATTCTGCAGAAAAAAGACATAATGGGGCCAACGCAAACACGTTTCTTTTATAATAACTGTTGCCGTCGAGATTAAGAAAAAAACATTGATCCAAGCTACACAACTTTTCCACAGAAAAAGTTATTGCAACTTTTCATGCGGTATCAACCATTTTCTCACAAAAAATATTTTACGAAAGTAAAAATTTACATCCTCACTGGATGAATTTATGATGAATAAAATAATAATGGATTCTAAAATATACACTCTTCCTCATGTTGTGCTGTGGGAAACTGAAAATGGAAACCTAACACTATAGTTTCAACCATTCAACCTTTATTGAAAATACTGTAGAAGCAATGCAATACATCTTTATATAGATAGAGTGAAGAAAACTCCTGAAAGTTCGTGTGATCTAGGGAGTGTAGAGGTTTTCAGGAATTCAAGTGAATGAACCTTTTCACGCCGAGAAAAAATGGAAAGTTTTTCGAAATCTAAGGATATCACCCTAACGCTAAACTCAGTACGTCAGTATCGGGGGAAATACATATGAATAATTTCAATTCCTTTCTGTGCTAAATGAGCTGCATCTAATATTCGTGTCGGTCGTATACTTGCAAGACTGGATATATTATTCCATGTTGAAAAAGAGCTCTATTGCTGAATTCATGTAATTGCTGAATTTGTATCCGGGTATGTATGGGCTGAAGCTCATACCAAGATCACTACAGGTTTTCACTGAACAAGGTTTGTAGTTGGTATGAAGAAACACGATGACATCTACTAGCATAGCTTTCACTTGTATATCTTCATTTCCTTGTAAAACATCACATGTGGTGGAAGCACGATCATCTTCGTTTTTTCAGTCAGGTATCTCTTGTAATGATTCAAAAGCAATCGTATGAGTTTGTACTTAGACAGACAATAGTGCATACTCTAATCAACTGCAAACAATGACTTCGGTAATACTGAAAACTCGTAGTTGCTGAAAGTGTGCCTCAAATCTATATTTGGTTATTTTCTGAAAGCTATCAATGAACTTGAAATAAAAAATAGGTTTGTTTCATTGCCAATTTTTTTGTCTTTGAGAATAATTTCAATATTTTTCACTACCATTTCCCACGTTCATGTACCCTTGTTGTGTTTATGGATTTTATACCATATTCATGTTCTTTTTGAATAAAAATGCAATATATTGATAATAATGTAATGAAAAATACTACATGTTTCTATCGAAATAACTCAAATGAAAGTGTGTTAAATAACAAAAGTAAGTATCTGTATTCAGGTACCGATCACCCTTTTTCTTTCTGGAACTCGGTTGGCTAGCAAAGGCAGTGACGATTGGGTTCTTAGAACTTATTAGTCGGGTGCGACTAGATAACAGGATAGTCCCATGAATATTTGACGCAACATGCCGCCCCCTTTGAAAACCTCCAAGTTTGCAATTGTCACTTCTATATAATGTCTGAAATGGAAAGAATAAAAATTTTGCAAGTAGGACGTTGATGAACACAATTAACTATTTTTATGGATGCGGTACAAATCACTCCATCGGAACAGGGAAACACTGATAACTTTACCCATCAGCCACTTCAAAGAGAGAAGTCTGTCTTTTCTCACAAATACCAAGGATCCAATCTTCAACAATTTGTCTCTCTTTTCATTTCTTGCAAATTTGCAAACTATTGCTATTATTGACATAATTCCGATGTGAAGGATTGGACAATTCTTGAATTCGAGCAACTCGATTAGAGACGAATACCTTCCAAGTATTGGGTGATCCCTTTATCCACTCCAAAAATTATTGTTTTCAATTTTCACAGATGTTGAAATTAAAGCTAGTTCGACCTCATCCATCAGTTCAGCCAGAAGTATTGCGGCACACAATTCAAGTCTTGACACTGTAAGTGTTTTAAGAGGTGCCACTCGGGTTTTTGAATATAGCAAACGACATCGAAAACGCTCAGACTTATCTGAATATCTTATTTATATACAAGCAGCATAGGCCGTTTGAGAAGCGATCAAGAAACCATTTAGTTCGATACCTTCATTGTTCGGAGGGGTAGCACGTCTGAGTATTTGAATTCCGCCTAATTCATCCAAGTCCCTTTTAAACGTCAACCACATTGTTCGAATGTCTAATGAGACGGATTCATCCCAAGAAGCATGCAAACTCCGAAGTTTCTGAATTATAATTTTAGCAACTATCGTGATAGTAGACAGTAGTCCTAACGGATCGGAGATTTGGGCAGAATAACTGAGAATATTTCGCTCAGTTATATTTTCTGTCGGAGTTCTCACTCTGATGGAATATGTTGAAATGTCTGTGTCGGGATTTCATGCAAGGGCTTATATCTTACCGAGATCACGTTTACCAACGGTAATAATATCTCGCATTGTGTCCTGGGATACGACCGCAGGATTATTTGAAACCCATTTTCTGAGCAGAAAACCGTATTTAGAAAGTATTTGTACTGATTCAGTTTCTATGTGCCAAACCTCTGCTAAGGTACTACCGCCGATAAGTAAATCATCTACATAAAAATCTCGTAGGATGATGGAACTTATTTTGGGATTTTCATGTTCAACATTGAATGCGACGCACGCATGCATAAAAAACTGACAAAAGTTGTACCGTAAGTAGCGGTATTTAGCTCATAAGCTGATAAGGATCTGAAGGATGTAAACGCCATAGAATTTTTTGAAAAAACCTTTCTTCAATTTTTACAAGAACTTGTCTATACATCTTTTCAATGTCACCAGCATGTACTGCATTGTGAATACGAAATTTCAGGATGATTGAAATTAAATCATCTTGAATTGTAGGACCTGCAGCGAAAATATCGTTAAGAGAAAAACCAGATGTCGACTTCAAAGAACGATTCTTCCAGAAAATATGCTTGTTTGTATGGGAATTCTTCAATTTTCCAAAATTGTTCAATTTGGTTGTCAGAATTAGTCGAATTCATGCTCAAATTACAATGAGTTTCAGACAAGTAATCTTTGAAATATATAGGCCCTGAAACAATTCACCCAAAAAGAGTTTTTTGCAAGAAAGGTAACCTTGGACCTAATTTCATTTGTCCAGTACAAAGCAAATCATGAAATAAATCATTGCCAACGAGCAAGTCTATCGTGTTGCTGATATTAAATCTCGTATCATCCAGAATCAAAATAGGTGGTATTTCGATAATTTTCGGATTGAAATTAACCGAAGGGATGTTTCCAGAGATTTTGTCCATTATGAAACAGGTTGTGTTGAATGCATTTATTCTTGACTGAATTTCAATACATGCTCTCCTGTCTAAGATTGATGAAGATTGATTTATTCCCATTACCCTTACTTGGCATTTATTAATTTCAAGATTGAGTTTTTCTGAGAATATTTTGGTTATGTTATTTCTTTCTGAGCCACTGTCAAGAAGTACTCTGCATGTGTGCAAGTGCCCGTTGATATCAAATACATCAATGGTAGCAGTTGAAAGTAACGAATATTTATTTTCTCGAATAGAAGAAAGTGATGTTGATCGAGATACATAGCTATTCGCATTTGAAGAGGAATTTTGAATTTCAATCAGTTCGTTGGTCGTGTTATCGTTTGGTATCGACGAAAATCGATTTTTATTTGTAAAATGCAATAAAGTATTGTGCATATTACTTTATTTGCGGCATTTACTTGCCTTGCATTGTTTTGCAGTGTGACCCTTTCTCAGGCAATTCACACAAAGGCGTAATCGTTTCACTTCATAAAACCTTGCACCGGCGTCTAATTCGAGAAATTTTGAACAATTATAATACGCATGATCTTGGTCACAAATGACCCATGTTGTTGTATTCGTTGCAACAAGAGATTTTACCGATTTAGTATAGATTTTTTTCGAAGTTTTCTCATTATATATAGTTTCCAAAAGACAACATCTTTCTTTCAGAAAAACTGAAAACGACTGTAATGTGGGTAATTCAGATTTGGTATTTTTCATTTCCCAATCCCTTTTTGTAATAGGGTCGAGTTTTATTCCAATTAAATGAATGATAATTGTATCTCAATGCTCCGTTAGCAATCCGAGACTTTGCAAAGCGCGTAAATGGTGTGACATTTCATTTAATAATTGACGCAAAATGGTACACGATTCTTTTTGCACTGAGGGTAAATTGAAAAGAGCTTTAATGTGATTTGAGACCAATAATGATTTATTTTCATATCTTTCGATCAAACAAGTCTATGCAGTATCATAATTTGTATCGGATATTTAAAAAGATTTTATAATATTTGCAGCATCCCCTTTCAATGAAAGTCTCAAGTAGTGAATTTTCTGAACTTTCGAAATAGTCATACCTGAGGTGTCACTGACCTGGTTGAGGTCATGTCATTTCGTGCCTTTGAGATAATGTACTTTCGAGTATCACAAACCCTCTTGATCATCATTTAATAATGAAAGTTCTAACCCATTCTGAATATAATTAAATTCGTCTAATAAAGAGTCTGCTTTGTTGAGCTTTTACTCTAATCTAATTGAACTTTATCGGAACTCTGCTCATCGCGTACTCTATAAGGATATGTTTCAAATCGAGTTAATTGCGACTTAATCATTCCTTCTTTCTTCTTCAAAGTGGCTGCCATAATGAAAAATCAGTACATGTAAACAAAATACTTTCGAAAATAATTGATTTCAGAGAATTATATTTGCTAATATTATACAGAGTCACAAGTACGTATAATTTTCGAGTATTTTATTCAGTTTCACGAAATACGAAATTGTTAGTATCATGCAAGAGCTTCAACCCCTCAATCAGCACGCATTGAAGAAAGGATACAGTGAAAGGATAAGTATATGAAAAAGGAACAAACACACCTGTATGTTTCCTAGGATTCCATTTTCGGCCGAGAACAGCAAACAGCATGGAGGCAGAATTCACAAGAATATTCACGAATCGAACTTATGAATCTGATTACATTCGGCATAGAAACACTATTTTGTGTTAATGGATCGTATACCATAATCATGTTGTTTTTGATCAAAAATGCAATCAATATATTGAAAATAATGTAATCAAACATACTACATGTTTCTATCGAGACAACTCAAGTAAAAGTGTGTTAAATAACAAAAATAAGTATCTGTCTTCAGGTACCGAACACCCTTTTTTTTCCTGGAACTCGATTGGCTAGCAAGGCCAGTGACGATTGGGTTCTTAGAACTTATTATTCGAGTGCGACACGATAGTCCCATGAATATTTGACGCAACAACCCTTTCCATCAGTTATTCTAACAGTTTTCGATAACAGACTTCCGAGTATTCTTTCTTGAACATTCCTAAACTTATTAGGATAGTTAACGCAGAGCAGTCGTTATGTGGCCTTCAATTGCACTTGCGTTATGTTTACCATCGATGATTCGTTATACACTCGTAGCTTCATTTATTAACTCAATATAATAGGATAGAACATATTTATTAATCAATAACACGTCATAAAAATGATATCAAGCATGTAAATATGCGCTCAAAAAACTTTCATACTGAGACGCATCAAATTTAATTTTTGAGTTTTACAGAATCAATGTTGTTACATTTTTTGTTTGTTGATTACAGGGATTACATTAGAACGAATGTACTTTCTGAGATGTAAAATTTAAAGTATTTCTATATGTGGAATTTCATTCGTAATCTCAGTTATCATCGATATAAGGAAAACCTGTTTGTGGTGGCGACCATTTTGTTTCACTTCCGCAGCACTCAAACGCAAAATTTTCGAAAGGGCCGCCTTGTTTCAATGTCAATCGAAGAGATTCAGACTGATGGGAGCATACGGGAGCTTAGTTTTGTATATTCGACAGGGGATTATCATGTATATTCACACATTTATTGAACACATCTACTCATCAACTTTTCGTTCACTTCAGCAGTTCGTACAGATAAACTAGACGACTAGTGTTGTTTTTGCATTCACCTCACGAAGGGGCCGGAGCGATTGTCAAATTATCAATGTCACCAAAAATAGTGTTCATTGAATAAACAATTGTAAGTTCGACTGGAGACTTTCTTTGGAACTGAAATAATTATCCAAAAATAGAGATAACATTCAATCGAGAATTGGATCAATTCCACTACATTTTATATATCCATCCTGATATTTGTCATTGAATAAATTTTCAGTAGTAATTTTCCGATATGTAAATATGTTCGAAAGTTGGGAAACCAAATAAATGAAAAAAGACTATATTTGTTCAATATCCAAAATAATTGACGTAATATAGATGAATTCAAGAAAAGGGATATATCTGAAAAAAGGCTCAGATGTGGAACCATTCAGTTTAAAGATTAACCACAACTGATCGGTGTGCTATGTAATAGCACCAGGTTTAATTCCTTCATATATCTGACCCAGCATGTACCGGATGTGAACTGCTCCTGATAATCGTGCCACTGACAGCTGGTGATTTTTATACCCAATTTTGTTTGTGTATCGTGTTATTTAGGATATTAACATAATCATACTGTGATAATTCAAATTAAAAATTGGGTTAATCATACGTGATCCAAAATTTCGTATAGCAACTGATCAGATGCAGATGAAGCAGACAGTAATCCCCCTCTTGCGCATCTGTGATTTGGCATGAGCCCCACCCTAGAATTCATTTTCACAATCCCGACAATATTACTACAAAGTGTTTTCTATCATAACTTCAATTCTCCGTCAACTCTTGTTGGATTATTCTTCAAAATGCTCTTCTCCAGTCTGGACTCACAAAAAATTATTGATCAACTCATTACAATTTTGTTTTAATTCTAAAACTCACACAATCGAATATCATCTGAATGATTTTGAAGAGTAATCCAATCTTTTTGAAGAGATAGAGAGAATTCTCACTCGTTTCTGCAACATACCTTGTTGAAAATGTAACACCTGTTCAGCCCTAAATGTAAAAATTGATAAGTACATAATTTTTCAGTAGATCATATTAATCAAAATAAAATTTATATTTGAAAACTGTATATTACATAGTAGCTTTTATAAAGTATTGAAAGAAATCGACGTTGAATAGTGCATGTTTCAGTTATATCATGATTTACATTTAGAGGCATGTGTATATTTTATGAAAGTAGATTATTTTACTAGTTTAAGATACTTGTTATTCATTACCAGTATAATTATTATTATTGATACTCGTACTCGAAAACATAACTTGAACTGTGAAAGTAACGTGGATTTACTATAATCAATAAGTTTTAACTAATAGCTAGTATCCCGCATTCTCATCCACTCTATGAAAGAAGAATGTTTTTTCTCAAAAACTGGGTGAAATGACCTTCAGTTTTGGTAATCCTGAAAAAGTTATACTAACCAGATCCAATTTTGTTTTTCGAAGCATGTTATGGTCATTTTTTTGTTGATTGTAGAAATGATATGCTTCACTGTACATAGATTTTACATTAAAATAACATATCATTTACAAAAATACCATTAGATATGTTAGTATAGAACACAGCTGAAGTCGGGTGTAAGGTTCATTTGACAAAACTTTCTCTCTGCAGCCAATGCTTATTAGTTTGTCAATGTTACTATCTGATCTGTGTTCAATTTTTTACTTTGGAAGATAATTTTCTCTGAGTTGGAATAAACAATCCCAATAATAATGCATTGTTTTTCGTTGATTCCTGATATTTTCAGAGCATACAACCACTGTTTTTCTCAAAACTGTATGAATGCAGTTAGTATTTTGAGTAGCTTGATGAACGATTTGAATATACCTAGCATATCAGTTTGTGAATTTGCTACCTTCATACTTTCTTGTAAAAATTGTTTGAGGTTTCTAGGGAATTCATGAAGGGGGTCACAACTGCATTCAAAATAACAATTGCACTTGTTTTTTAAAGTTTGAAGGAGATATTTGAATCACTAAATATTCTGTAATGTATTCTAGAAATCAGTGATATGATTCTGGCTATATACGATACAGTGTAGGTATATGATGATAACAGGAATGAAATTGAAACGAATCTTCTTTCTGAGATGTAAAATTTCAAGTATTTCGAGCGTACTTTTTTATATTAATACAGGTCAGATCGAAACACTTGATTATTACAGTTGATACAAATGAATTTCTAGAAAAATACATGTTCTCTATATATTTTTAAAGATAGTAGACCAATACATTTGACCACAAGATCAAATCAGACTATAGATTGCAATGTGAGAGGCTCTGTTTGACTAAAAAACTGAAAAAAAAGAACTTCACATAATTTCCTTTCTGTTACCATATGAAGTGTATGTCATCACAAGTAGTAGTATTTTCAATGATTTGACAATATCTTTTAGATTCATTTGAGGCTGGATTTAGGAAATAACTTAGAGTAAGTAACGATGATTATTCTGCAGAACTTTTGGTCATAGACCATTAGTTTTTGTTATTTAGGTAAATAAATATTGTTGAAATAATAAAGATAAATAATGTTAATGAATAAAATTCATAGATCACACATGTTATAGTGTTCTTGTATCTAAAATTATATCTAAAATAAACACACATGTGTTAAAAAGTAAAGAGGGCCCAAATTGTCATGTGATCCTATAATTTGTCGTCAAAGATGATCAATTTGAGTGAATTCAACGGGATTGTTCAAGCTTTCTCTATATCAACTGATAAAAATTCTGAAAGCATGTCCTGAAAACAAACAAATTTTGTTACATGTTGCCAAAGAGTTTGTTTGATACGTGAACGTGAACATCATTATCTAATTGGTGACAATTAAATTTGTCACTAATTACTGATGTCACATGATTTTATTGTCACTTTCAAAAAAAAAATTGTTTCACGTTTTAAGGGCAATACCAGAGTATAGCTTGACGAATTGTATGAAAGAGATTAATCGAAGAAAGTACTTTTCAATATAAAGTTATTTGGTACAACATTCACAACTTGGGCTATCTCTACATTATAATATTAAGAGGAAAATTAAAAGTTGAATTATTCTATACCGTTAGCTCTTTTAAATCCAGACTTAGGAAGTATAACATTTTAGCTAAACTAAATACGGGTAAACTTATGAACTCAATTCGCCAACTTTTAATTTTTTTATAGAAGTCATCGCGAAGCGATCGAACCATATATATTTCGAATGTAAGCGCTTTGTGTCATCTGTCTTTCCTAATGGCTTAAATAAACTGGTGGTAAGAGGTGCTCACGCTTGTCAATTTGACAGACTTTCTCTTATAGTTGAAAATTGTTTAAATTGTAAAACGTTTCGATGATATCCGTAATAATGTAAGGTTATTTTATTATTCGAACTATAAATAAGTAAGTATTTCTTCCACTAATATAATTTAAAGATGCTCGGAATTTGAATAAAATTCTCTGAAAATGACAATCCATTGCTGGTCTCTGAATATCGACACTAAAACATGTAATAGCTTCGAATGAGGCTTGTGGGACAGATTGCGAACAACAACTTTGATGATTTCATCGTGAACATCGGATTGTTTTTCGCACACTCGTCTTGCATCGCTGTGAAGTGCTGTTTTCTACCAAACTGTTGTGAAATTTTATTACATAGTTTGAACTTTGTTGAATGAAGTTTGATTAAAGATTCGAACGAAAAATTTTTGTTTCATTTTCATCAATATTCATTTCCCTCGTGATCTCAAATTAACTTGGGACTCTAAAGTATCTATTCAAGTGGAACCTCAAAAGGTGTTATTTGAGTCCAAGCGAGTTTTGAATGATTAATGGGTTCAACAGTTAGTTACAAATGAGACGATTTTGAATTATCCACTTCATTAGGGAAATTATATCGAATTTAACAGAGCTCAAATAAAAAAGGTTCATTAGAGAAAAGGCCAAATTCACAGTTAAAAAAACAAACGATGCTGATTGAAATACACGAGCAGCATGACCAAAACAACTCACCCAAAACCAGGTAACACATCAATATTCCAATGAAAATATTTTTGTTTATGCACCATTAGGCTTTCAATCATTGAATTTAATACACCAAACTAACCTGCTTTCGTATAATCATAACAATCATACCAATCAATCTGTTTATTGTTTTGGTGAGTTTTTCAAATCAATTTCGAAACTTTGAACATTATTTTCGTGCCCTTGTAAACTCCTATGCACGTCTATAGGGGTGAGACGAAATCCTTACAATTCCGGCTAGGGTTCTAATGTATTCATGGAAGTAGGAATCAAGGAAATGTGCATGAGTAGAACTATAGGCGCGTGCAAGTGAAGCCTGAAATGTGGTAAGGGGTATCGGCGCTGAAGACAGATCCGTACTTACAATAAGTTTTAATACAAATATAAAATCTTATGAATGGTAATGGATTGAGTTTGAGTAAAAATCATATCAAGACAATGTGCCTTTATTCAATTTTTGTCGATATATATCTGAAGCAAATGGTAAAAATAGGTTTTATATGCAATATATTGAATATTTACTCAAACAAATGTAAAAAGTTATTGTTCTTTGAAAATAATTAATTTGTCATAGATCTGTTTTTTGTTTCTTTAAAATTATTTTAATTTGCTATAAAATGGAATCTAATATCTATACAGAGTGCATTAACGATATGTGGGTGGATGATAGCTGTTTCCCTATTAGGAAAACAATGTATCAGGAAAAGTTGTAGAGATCAATGAGAACTATTTTTCAATAATCATTACCAATATACGGAGTGTCCAATAAATGTGTGACAGATCAAACTTACGTTTTCTGAATATAATACTCAAGATATTTTCACCCAATTGAATTAATTTCTTAAGCAAAGTGCTTTTCAAAAATACAGGGTTGTTTGGGTTCATACCGGGTGGTTCAGAATTTATAGTGGAATTTATGTAAAAATGGGTTCATTCAACACCAAATATCTCTTACTCGATCTAATGGAATGAGGAAATTTTTCAACAAAATATCCCTGAGGGTATAGTATTTTCATTTTATCTCTATAAGTTCACCATATGTCGCTTTTTCTATACAGGGGTAAACAAAAATTAGGATCACTTTTCAAGTTTTTCTAAATGGAACACCCTATACACCCAGAATAGTCCACACTATGAGCTTTCAAAAAATGTAGGAATCGACTTCTTTATTTCCATCGGAAAGGTATCTATTTTTTCAGGAATGTATGTAAAAATCATTAAATAGAAGAAATAACGTTTTTTATTCAGTGCTGGACAAAACAAGTAACGAAATGATAACAAATTATTTTAAAACGCACAAGTTCACAATAGATGTTCAAACAATCTTCCATTTTGAGCTATGCATAAATGTAGTCTATCAACAATTTCCTTTCGAACTTCTATTGAAATTGATCTTGTAATATACCGCACATTTTCTCTAATCCTATCATTCATATCTTCTGCTGTCATTGGTTTCTCTCGGTAGACCTCTCATTCAACGAATATCCCGATAGATAGAAATCAGTAAATGGGTCCATTTTTTCCAATCCATTCATTTCCACGCCACCTGTTCAAAAACCTCCTTACTCGATTTTGGTTATGGGGAGGCGCGCCATCATAATGGTGTCTTATGTCAATCGGTACATCCTCTAACGAATTTGATGAATTATTTCGGAGGAAATCTCTATAAATTTCTCTATTCAGCGGCCCATCAAATAAATACTTGTATGATCCTATGACCTGATCCCCAATTATGCCCCCTCAAACATTTATTAACCATCTGTTTTGATTATCGACTTCTCTCATCCAATGGGAGTTGCGTTGATTGGTAGTGGATATCATGTCTATTTCCTACGCATGAATCTGTGAATGATTTCAGTAGAGCTTTTCTTTATTTCTGTTTAAAAATATTGTAAATATCAGATAAACGTAAATTTACCATGACATTACTTTAAAATGTGGGCTCGTCAGAAAACAAAACATATTTCAAAATATTCGGTCCTTCGCTAATTGAATACAATATGTGTTCGCAATACCGAATTTTGGTATCTCGATCCATTTCTTGATGTGATGAAATTCGGTATGAATAATCTTCATTACTGATCAACATTCTGTTCACGGAAGTATGACTTAAATCCCATTCTTTTGCAATTTCCCTCATGCTCGTACATGAAGATTTTCAATTGTTGAAAGCATTACCGCTAATTCATTTTCTACATTTGTTGCAATTCCATTTACTACTTGCCTTTCCTTATGTTTGACACTGCCCCTCAAATCTTCCTTCAACCCTCAAAAAACTCTAGTCGTATAGACCTTGAGTTGGGATATCGAACAACATACATTCTACTGGCCTGATAAACAATTTCTGTTACATTCACCGAAAATGTAGATCATATTTATAATTTCTTCGGTAGACAATTTCATTTCGAGGAAAAAAAATAGATCTGCTCAATAATTAAATGTCAAGTTTGTTGACAATTCCTATTACATTAAAATGTTTCAAGGGTATTTGGATATAACTGAAATGATCTACATTCCGAGTGGATGTTACATACATAAGCTGCTCTCAGCCAGTAGAATAAATAAGGTGCAGTACGATATCCTGATACAATGATTATACGATTCCAGAGATTTCAAAAGATATGTTTCAGAAAACAGAAGTGTGTAAAGCACAAGGCGTAAACAAAACGTGGGTTTCTATTATTTTGTTAAGGCATTGGCTTACTGTGCGAAACCAACAAAATTAAAAAGAAAATAGATTGATTCAAAGAAGGTTTTTGCTCTATTACAATATAAACAATAATCAAAGTTCTAGGAGAAATTGTAGATAGATTTTCTCAAGAAATAGATACATTGCCATTGGAAATAAAATGTCAATCCCTACATTTTTTGAAAACTCATAGTGTGGGCTATTCTGGGTTGGCCATATGTAGAGGGTGTTCTATTTGAAAAAACTGAGAAAAAAGTGATCCCGAGTTTTGTTCACTCCTGTATAGTAAAAACGCCTTCCGGTAAACTCATGGAGACGAAATGAAAATACAATATCGTCAAGGATATTTGATTGAAAATTTTCCCCATTCCATTTGATCAAGTACGAGATATTTGGTGTTGGATGAACCCATTTTTTGACACAAATTTCACTATAACTTCCGAACCACCCATTATAAACCCTTACAATCCTATATTTTTGAGAAGCACTCTGACCAAGAAACTCAATTTGCTCTGAACAGTAATAAAGTATGTTCTCAAACTCCCCTCTAACTGACTGGCAGGCTGCTGTTAAGTTCTTTAATATCAGAAGGTTGTGTTTTATAAACAACATATTCAAGATGCCTCCGAAGAAATAAATCTAAGGGTGTTAAATCCGGTGATCTTAGAATCCTTTCAAATGTTCCCCTTCTCCCAATCCATCTATCCGAAAATCTCCCGTTCATCCACTGCCGGACCAAAATGAAATAATGAGGTGGAGCACCGTCTTGCTGGAAACGTAACAGATCCTCCTGCAAAAGTTCATTACCTTTTGCATCCATCTGAGTTTCTAGCTCGTGAGTTATAAGAGGATCGATGGTCTCTTCAAGCATTCCAGGGTATAAATTGCCAGTCAAGTTTCCTTCCAGAAATAATGGACCAATAATGGTATTACCCAGAATACCAGCCCAAACATCAACTTTTTGTGGGTGTTGTATATGCCTTTCCCCACAAATATGTAGGTTTTCGTCACTCCAATAGCGGCAATTTCGTCTATCAACATTACCATTCAGAAAAAGTGGACATTCATCGCTGAAACAGCTGTTTAACAGAAGATTATGGATTTTATTGACTCGATGAAACATGATTTCACAAAACTTTATTTTTCTATCATGATAATCCTCGTGGAGCTCTTGAATAATCTGCATTTCACAAGGAAGAAATTTATGCATTTTCACTGCTTTTTTACAGTCTATTCAATTTTCCTTGTTTCATTTCATTTTTGTAGTCCTTCTTCAAAGTCTTTTATATACATGAAAATCTTCATTATTCTTTGTTGATAACGTGTTCACCAGGAAGTTTTCAGATTCATCAGGATTCTTTATTTCGTAAAATATTTCCCAATTTACATTATTCACGCATTCTATGAACTGTTCTTCACCATGTTCAGTCATGGGTTTGCATGAAATACACCTATCTTTAGATGTTGAACCTATTACAATAGAGCAGAAATGCCATTATGATCTGACATATGCGGTTCAATTACTTCCACGATCGTTTATGTTAGTAAACAGATGATCAATTTTTGTAGCACTAGTGCTGGTTACTTGTGTATTTTCGTTAACTTTTCCTCTAAATTGTATGACAGGAAAATATTTATACAATCTTTTACATTTATGTTATATAAGACATTAAAATTTAAATTGCAATCGCTAACCACAACAACTTGACTATTAGAAGGTATCGCATCCAGTATTTTATTTAATGCACCCAGGAAGATATCAGTGTCACCCGTAGAAGACCTATATATACATAAGAAATAGATTTTTTGGTTAATTAGGTCTATCAACATAAATTCAGCATAAATATCTACACACAATTCATTTATTTCTTTTTTATTTAATTTTTAACATATCCCGAGCAATAATACACACACCACCATGAGCAGACGTGTATCTACAATGATATGCAATGAGTTTGAAATTTAGAATGACAATGTTTGTAATTTCAGATTCAGATACCCAAATCTCAGTAAGAAACAATATGTCTATTTTGTTCATATGCAGAAAATATTCTAATTCACTTAGTTTTGTGCTCGTGCTTTGGATATTTTCATAAAAAGAATTTATTCTATTTGTACCTGATTTCGGCTTATTACCCAATGTCTATCCTTTTAATTTTTGGAATCTTAAGATGGGTAGCTGCTAAGTACTCTGAAGTGGCATCTATACAGATATAGATAATTTATTCATCATTAAAGTTTTTTACACAACGTTACAAAACTTATCAGACTAGTCAAAACATATCAAAACTCATAAAAAACATTATAATAACCTACAAGAGAATATAAAAGTCATCAGATTCTACACAAACTCACAGACACTCTTCATATACATACATTACTACTAAGATCAAACAGTGAGGTACTCCTATACTGTATTTTCATTTAGATAATTGAACAATGTTCTTTTGAAGATATTAAAATTTTTTATATCTCCAAAGATCCTATTGAAACGGTTATAACATAGAATTCCTTGGTATTTTGGAGAATTCTGTCCCACACTAAGCCTAGAGAATGGTAAGCAAATAGCATTTTGTGTTTGGTGTTGGTGAACTTCACTTCTTTTCATGTAGGTATCTTGCTCTTTTTTGATATTCATTATTAGAAGATATATATAAAGTAATAGTAAAGTAAGAATTGAAATAAACCTTACAAGATACATTATTTCGAACTCCCATCATGCATCAAGCTTGCAACAATTTTGTTATTTAAAAAGTAATACAAATTATGAATCATCAAAAAAAAATAATTAATTGGCGCTCCGGGGCGACTTAATTGATTCCAGTGGCGCATTTGCTTTTTCACCTACAGGAAA
>WOGR01000041.1:0-38084 GCA_015342045.1 Leptinotarsa lineolata | reverse complement strand
GCCTAGATCTCTATTGCCATACCTGTTTGTCATGTATCTTGATGTATTTACGGCGGCCCTTGAGCACGCGTTCATAAATTGCTTTTTGTGTGTCTGCGCGCAGTGTCTCCAAGCGACGCAGGCATATAATATCATAGGCATGAGGACTGTTTTTATCATAAGCAGCTTGACTTTCAGTGCCATGCTGCTTCTTGATCCTATAATAGGTGCTATACGTTGTCTGGCAGATCTCGCCATACCGATTCTCTGTCTCACGTGGGCTAGGAACGTTAGCCTCTTGTCTAAGGTGACCCCCAGGTATGTCGCTTTGGTGGTCCACGGAATCTCTTGTCCGTTCATGATGACAGATCCTTTCGGTTCAACAAATCTGCGGGTGAACAGTATCGCCTGACTTTTCTCAGGGCTGATACCGATCTTCCACAGTTTTGCCCACTCCTCTAGTCTAGTCGCCTGTTGCTGCAGATATCTGTTGAAAAATGCAGCGTTAGTTGATCTCGCCAGCAGGGCCGTGTCGTCAGCGTAGAGAGCCAACTTGTTAAAGTTGTTCTCCGGCTCGGGCACGTTTGCCGTATATATAGAGAAGAGGTGCGGCGAAAGGACCGCACCTTGCGGGACACCTTGGATCAATTCCTCCGAGAGATTACTATTTATGGGTCATTCGTGGACTTTCCCTCATCCCCTCTCTCCGTTTCGCCGGTTTAGCGAAAGATGACCATATGGCGGGAGTTGGCCGTTTTCCGCTTGATGATGGGCTTCTATATGTTGCGTATCCCTACGCTAGCTTGGCTGAGACACAGTTTTGGATATCTGGTATCAAGAATCGCAGAATTTTCAAATTAACGCAATCCTGAAAATTCCACAGACCACAGTATTCGTTGAATTTCAGCGACGTTACTTGCTAGTAATGGTGGAAGTATCACAAATTTGAAGAGAAAAGGTGGCTGGAAGACAATTCAATCATAAACAAAATCAAAGGAACATTCAAAAATCAACGGATGAAAAATAAAAACAATCAATGTGAAACGGAAACTTTGCCTGCCTGTTCTGGCTTCAACCAAAGGCATTTAAATATACCAAGCATTTGAAACAAATTGAATCCCTTCAGTATCAGTAATTGCTCGAATTTGCAAATGAATATCTATAATCTACATAATTATGAATGTTCTTGTAAGTATCCATCTGCTGTTCAAATTTCAATAAAAATAATGGTAATGTCTATTCACTAATGATCAATAAAATAATCAGTTATTATACAGGATGGTGAAAGTTAATAAACAATGCTCGTCGCGAAAGGTCAAGTATCAATGACTTCCTATCTACATAGAGCTAGTAGATGGTTGTCAATGAAAAAATATAATGATCAAATAAAATGGTACAATAAATAATTGAAAATTGGTGATGAAATTTTTGAAATTCATACGTTTCATTAAATGTTGAAAATTGAAATATAAAATGTATCTAAAAGGAATGTTATTTAAAATTTGTATAGTTCATAACAGATTTGCAAAACTAAATTATTTCCCTTGAGAAGATCAACATTTATTCTTCTGGTTGACAAAATCATGTATTTCTTCTCTTAGGTAATTTACCAGCCAATTATATCATTTATGAATTGTTCATGAAAAAATGTGTATTATTGATTCATCATTCTTTACGGTCGCCACATCGGTCGAAAACATCCGAAAACAGTTTTGACTCGCAGACTTTCAGGACTCGCCTAAGGCTTGTCCTAGAATTTTATCTATATCTTCAAATAAAAGTATTTTCCTGACTTGCTACGTAAATTATCATAATTCATCCACGTACCTTGGTTGCCTCACCATATGCATGACGAAAAAACCAAAAATATGATCGAATCGATTCAAGTATTCCAATGGAACTTGTTCTGTAGCTATGTCCAGATGTCCAAATTCCATCCAAGGAAGTATTGAGTTTTCTTTAGCGTAGTTTATCATACTTCCTGAAATGTCTGTAGCTACATACTCTTTCAAATCTGATGGTAAGTAAGGATAGAATGATTTTTTAAAATTTCCACCCTCTCCATGGCCAATTTCCAAAACGGAAGCGTTATTTTTCCATTTCATCAAATGATTATACTCTTTCAGTTGCTTTTCGGTGATTACTGTGGTAATACGATTTGATTTTGCGTACAGCTCCGGTAAAAACATCGCCATTTTATGTGATGCAACAAAGTGTTCACTGTTCACTTGTATATTGATGATGAAGAAGAGAACTGATGCGTTTCCCGCAATTGGTAATTATTTTATCTGTATGCCCCAGATCTGTTTATGTTTCGAGAAATAACTTCAGATAACAGCATGAATAATAACAAGCGACATCGTCAATATACGGAGTGACAATACGAAAATAATTCTTACCAATAATTTCGATGTGATTATGTAAAGTGATAACATTCAGAGATATTTTTAAAAGTCTATTCAAAACTGTTAAGTCTCAGTGAATGCTTATTCAATTCAATTGAACCTCACTCAACTTCAACACAAGTGGACCATCCCACCAAGAACTTCGATTCTGAGAACTACAGCTACAAACCGCAAAAATCTACTCACATCTTTCAACTTGTACGTGCACACTAATGGCCACACCAGAATAACCCAAGGCTCCGAAAGTAAAATTGACTACGTTTGCACAAATTTGCCTGAAGAAAATGTCACATGCTCTGTTATACCAGTAAATATTTCGGATCATGAAGCTGTCTACAGTGATATAAAACTCAATTATAACATTAATGAATAAAAATTTAAATTTGGAAGGTTGTTCAAACTACGAAAAATTTTATACTATATGTTTAAATACGGACTGGAATTCTGATGATACCTTTCTTTTTTATCACAATTGTCTCATTAATTGTTTTGAATTATCATTTCCTGAGCAGAAAATGAAAAATAAAAGCAAAATTGAGCAGGCATGGCTAACTATAGGAATTTGTACTTCTGCAAAAAATCTGAGAAGCCAGCATTACATTGAAAAAGCCAGCATTACATTAAAAAATTCACCGATAGTGCACATTTTGATCAGTACCACAATAAATTCAGGAGCATCATTAGAAAAGTTATGAAAGCAGCAAAAATTTGCTACTACCATAACAGAATCTGCAAAAGTAAGGATACCATCAGAGAAACATGGCGATTAGTGAATGAATTTGGGAGCAAAACTCCCACTCTGGCAAAGAATGTCACATTGGATGGCAATACTCTGATTGAATCCTATTGCTCTATAGCAGAAATACTGACAAATAATTTAGATGAAGCACCAGATCCATTATTATTTATGAATAACATTAACATTGATAAAATATTTATTTTATATGAAACCAATCTAATAGAGCTAATAGATACAATAAACTATATCAAAAATGACACTTCTTGTGGCATCGATAACATATCGATAAGAATATTTGAGAATCTGCCAATTTTTGTTCTGGAGTTACTAGTCCAAATTATTAATGACTTCTTTGCCAAGGGAACCTACCCACAATTCTCTAAAGCAAATGCTGTGATCCCCCTTCACAAGGGGGGTGACACCCCCCTTCACAAGGGGGGGTGACACCTCAGATCCCTTGAACTTTCGACCCATCTTACTTATTTCAACCCTTAATAAAATCATAATAATAATAATAATTTATTGAATCCTGAACGATCACAAAGTGATATAGGATACGTTGGCAATTATAAAATCGTCACAAAAACGTGAGATATAGAAAAATGTAATATAAAAATATCACAGGAACACAAGAGTAATACAAAATGAAGTGGAATATTATAATATAAAACCCTCTCATCGGCTTAGATATTCAGCAACACTGTAAAAGGAACCGTTAATCAGGATTTTTTTTAGGGTTTGTTTAAGATGCTTTTCTATATTTTCCCTTTTTATGCAATCGGGAAGATTATTAAAAAGCTTTGCACATACGTAGGATGGACTATTCTCATATAAATTAGTTGAATGTTTTTTCAACCTAATGAAATTAGCATTTCTTGTAGGATATGAGTGAAAATCTGAATTGCAAAGGTGATTACGTAAATGTTTCTTGAAGTTCAGAATAGTTCTGTATATATATGCAATGTACAGGCATAATTTTATTCTTAATGAAATGCGGCCTACACGATTCCTTAAAATTTAGTTTATAAATCAAGCGCAACACTCTCTTTTGGCCAACGAAAATTTTATTTATATATGTAGAGCAGCAACTTACAGCAATTTTGTAAGATATGTGAGAATAAATCACAGCATAGTAAACATTCAAAAGCTAATCAGTACTGAAGGTGGATAAAAGTTGCCTTATAACATAATAACCACAGTTCACTTCCTTTCTGACCTGAATCACAGCTGACTCCCAGGTCATGTTGCCATCAACATAGGTACCAAGAAATTTAGTACAGTCTGACGAAATCACATCATGACTACTTACTCTGACTCGAAAATCGTCAATTTTCCTGATATTGCTGAAATAAAACTGCATTAAAACAGTCTTACTGGGATTTACAACTGAGTAGTTTTTGCAACACCAATCTGTAAATTCGACAGACAGCTCATTGAGTTTAACTTGTAGCTCCTCAGGGCTATCAGCATCCGCAGCAAGTGTGTCGTCTGCATATAGAATGATCTGAGCGCCTCTAGGTTCATCCTGTAGTTCTTGTGTTTTTTCCTGAAAAAACAGAAAAACAATTGAACATCACGTTTCCGTTTTAAGTATTTCGAAAATTGTATTTTTTAAATGAAACACGTTGCTTATTTCTACCTTAATCGATTGTCGACTCTTTTCTGAACTCAAAATGGTATTATTAGGATAAAATTCATATTAAAATTTCACGTCAAAAACGAGTTGGTGATCAATTAAAATAGAAATATACGGGCTGTCTTATTTTAAAAAAATAAATTTTTCAATCAGCGAAAAAACACTACGAGTTCTGTATTTTAACTGAACTCGTTTCTCCAATAATAAAGCAAAAGTACCGACTCGAGTTGATCACACTGTATAAAAATTTCTCGTAACGAGAAATGTTACGACAGCGCTACTATATACGCAAAACTTATTTTGATTATTATTATTAACAAACAAATGATGTTTTTGGAAAACGAATTGGTTATAAACGAAGTAGAAACCTTACCTTCTGAAATGATTTTCAATTTTCTTGATTTTGAGAGCTATTTTCATATTAAAATTGAAATTTATTGCGAGCTAATTAAAAAAATTTGTTAAATTCTTTAAAAATTCATGAAACTTAATTATATTGAAAAGTTCATAACAAATAATTTTTGAAGGAAATTCACTCTCTAAAATACCCAATTTATTGAAAAAACAAAAGTTTTTCACAATAGTCGCTTCGATTGAAACTCAAAAATTTAGGTAAATTACCGTTCTTTAGTTTGTTTTATTGTGAAATGTATAATAGTTACAGGTGCATACAGGTATATACATTCCAGAACAGTTTTTAAACAATAAATGACAACTCGAATTGAAAAAATATAGAACATATCTATATCGATATGATGCAACATTCAGATTTAATGATTTGTTCATTTTGAGAGCCTAATTTTGCAATTGACGTTTAAACAAATATTTTTGGAAGGTTCACAAACGTTAATGTATTGCAAAGTAAGTATATTTCAAATGATTCCATGTGTTAATATTTATACAGTGTGTAAAAGCCAAATGGACTAAATTCATTATTTCGGTTACTGTACATATTTAAAAAAATCACAAAACACGTCAATTTTAAATTATAATTTGACATTCTTCAACGTAAAAATGCTACCCCCCCTTCAACCTTCGTCGAATGACTGGTACAACCCCCAATTTTCTAAATGGAAAGTATAGGTTTGTGATATATCGTTGGAAAGGTCTCTTCACTCTCTATTCAAAAATGGTATCGCTTTCAAGTTTATTGCAACAATAAAGATAAAATAAATTAAAATCATGTGGTTACAGAAATTCGATGAAATACGCTCAAAACTTATTGCAATATATTCAAAATTTATTTCATGTAGAGATATTGATAATAAAAAAGTAGTAATGTTCTTTTTAGATGGTAGGTAACCTTTAAAAAACTGTAAATAATTTCCGTGGCAACGTTAGTTCAAAACGCATTGTCAAATTGTTTTGTATGTTAAAACATTAGTTGTCAGTATTTTAATTTGAGTGTGAAGCTCTTCAACTTCAAGTCTGACAAATGGTTAGATTAACGGAAATGCATAAAATAACAGTTTTACAAATGCTTGGTTACAGAAATAAAACCCGAACACAACAGGAAGTAGCTCGCCTATTTCATGAGATATTTCCTAATTTACCGCCCATATCTCAAGGAAGAATAAGCAAAATAGAGAAGCAGTTTCGCGAGTTTGGTCATTTGGGGCAGATAAAAAAAGCAGCTGCCAATGCAATGAGTGATGAATTCAAATTAGATGTGATGCGAAGAATGTCAAATTATAATTTATATTTGACGTGTTTCGGATTTTTTTTAAATATGTACGGTAACCGAAGTAATGAATTTATTCCATTTGGCTTCTACTCACTGTATAAATAATAATAATTGCAGTGACTGTGCTAAAGTTTCCTTATGATAATTTTGAATATTAACTTTTCGAATGCGATCATTCATTTAATTGAAAATTCATTCAATTTCACTACGCTCATTAGTCCTACTACCACTATCTACTACTTCCTACTGACATTTACTACGTCATACACTCATTACTGGATGAAAGGGCTAAAAGTTGAACGATTATATTCATAAAAACTTGTCTTGCCGTTGCCCGTGAATATGCGCGATGGTAATGGAACAAAACTTTTTTTCCTATCAAAGTGGTTCATCATCTCTAAGACTAAGATTTGAATCCACCCTAATATATTGTCTTTCGGTACTTTAAAAGAGGGGTCAACGGTCTGAAGAATAGCTCAGATGACCGGTTGAGACCCCATCATATGTAAATCCATCATAAAAACTATAGCATGGCACCCTTATTCTTTCATAAGAGAGTGGCTGCCGAACCGATGTCGCGGTTTCCTACCTGAATAAACTATTTCCGTTGGGAGCATACTTTAAAATATCGACAATGTATATTAATTACAAGTTTCAATTCTAGAACAAATAAAATGATAATTAAAATTATTGAAAATACAAAAAATTATTGGACTGAAATATTCGGATGAGTTAGTTGAAACAGAAAAAAAAACATGAATAAGCAATGAGTATAAAAAATTCTGATATTGTATGAATACTAAATTGGAAAGCAGACAAATTGTTGTGACCTGAAATAAAAATAAATTAATGAGGAGGTTACAAAAAGTGAAATAACGCAAGCATTGCTTATTCAAGCTTGTTCTTCAAGGACAGGTGAGACCAGAAATGCATTCGTGGTTCAGCCTGGCATTACTGATGAGACCTTGACCGGTGGAAACAGCGCTATTTTGCACAATCATACTGCAAAACCAGTGAAAAACTTGAACTTCAAGCAATAATCTGACAGCATCTTCTTCAATGGTTCATGAACCTTCATCATGGATAAGTCTAACCTGTTACCTGACACTCTTTCGAGGAGCCACATCCACCGTAAGGTAGGCCCAACTTCATTTTATTCTTTATATCCATTAATGATTCGTCTATGATTTTTTTTCTCACAAATGAAATTTGATATTTTGTTATCTATCTATTGCAGTTTTAACATAAAAAATGTTTTTATATTTTCGAAAACAGAATCTCTAACTTAAAGATTGGATGGATGTAAATGTGAGATGTGAGGTTCTTGTAAAATATGCACATCTGTTTTATTTGTAGTAAATTAAATAGTGCAGCATCTTTTTTGAAAAAGTTGAACGATTTGTTGACTAGTCTGCTCTGGTTAATCAAATTTGAATCTAGGTAGTTTGTTTGTTGATGAGTCAGATTCATTCACATTCAGTATTTTTTCATTCATAAGAGGCAGATGGTAATATTTTTCTCTCACTACACCCTTTCCAAATGTTGGCAAAAACTGGAAATTACGGCATTCTTGATTTTTTTATCGATAAATTTCAGATTGAGAAATTTATTCCACTGTTCTGCGTTACTTTTCAGTGTTTCAGCCTGTGGTAGTGTTCAAACGATATGAGTTCTCATGAAAAATGAGAAATAAAAATTTTCTATGTTTTTTAACACTTTTTTTCGTAGCTAAAGTTACTGCAGTTTCTTCCTATAAGGACATTTTCAAACTCATACATTAAACTTTTCCGTTTTCCAGGACATTTTCAAACTCTTACATTAAACTTTGAAAATGTCCTTATAGGACGAAACTACAGTAACTTTAGTTACGAAAAAAAGTGGTAAAAAACATAAAAAAATTCATTTCTCATTTTTCATGATGATATCTTACCACGTAGTAACGGCTTCATCCATCAATTTATTGATATGATTATTGTTTAATAATGTATGATTTCCACAAGATTTAAATTATGTTAGGCAAATGGTTAGGACAGTATTTGGAAAAAGAAATATGCAATTATTCAAGTGAAAAGTGAGGAATTTACAGCCTTTTGGACAAACTCTCAATCTAAAAATTTCATCGATGCAATTTTCTAAAAAATAAATAAATGAATTTGATTGCAACCAAAGTGTACTTAATCCAAGTACAATTTGAATTCTCTCCACTTTCCTGATGATGTTACATTTTCACTAAATTTATCTTGGTTTACCTGAAAATAAGGATGAAAGATTTAGGAATTTTTTTTTCAGAGGTTGAATATCTCCATTTATATGGACTATTTTCTATTCGCTAGCTATTAAACTACATCGATTATTGGGAAATTCATCGTCATGATACGACATCTAGCGGACAAATTGAAACTAAGTCAGATGGTAAAACAAATACGAAGTCTTATCAGCAGTTTTCATACATTGTTGTGGTTTTTTTGTGCTTCCTTCAAGTCGGAGTAATTCATTTTACCTATTCATCAGTTTCTCAGGTGTATAATAAACGCACTAAAAATATTTTCGTACAAGTTCATACAACACAAAAAAAGCAAAACAAATAGCTTAACCTATGTTCAACATTTAGTTTTACCGATCAGCTTCCAGCTGTTAGAGTATCGCCATCATCGGTAGAAATCCTTTTCTATAGCCAAGTAAGTTTATTTAGAGATTCAATGGTAATTCAATGTTTCGAATGGACCCATAAGTTAATTCACTACTGAATGCGCATTGAATTTCGTGGAATAAACTCATTCGTCATTCGTGCAATGATCAAATTCACATATAAGTGTGAACATGTGTTAGGCATTTCATGATTGGCCACTCTGATATTTGAGAAGACATTTATCATTCGATATTGACTATATTCACGTATAAATGGTTGCGCATGTTTCAGGCGTTCATGATTGGCATATAATATTACAAAGAAGAATTAAGTTCGAAAATTATGAACATTTTAAATATTTTTTTTAATTGAGTGTTTGTTGTGTTTATTTTATGTTGTATCTTTTGTCTTTCACTAGTTTACCATTCTATTTCAGGCTACATAAGGGGCTTTGGACTAGGCTTTTGGACAAGTTTCCAAAATGTTTTAGAGAAGAGAGCATTTTGATTTATAAAAATCTAGATATTTCCACCCAAAACACCACATTTTAAGGTATTGTTTCAAAGCCTGCAAAATTCATCGTACTTTCTTAACAATGAAATGTAATCTGATAGCTGATGTGGAAATTACAATGACGAAGAAAGCCTTCACTTGCATTAGATATAGACACAATATGAAAAAAATACTAAATTATTCAATCGCGGTAAAATTCAAAGTGTTTACATGTCTTCGAATATCAACGAATATCAGTGTTGCCAGTAATGAAACCCCCGAAAATACCAGAAACATGCGCAACCATGTTTACGTGAAATGAAATGATTCGGACAGTTTTCATAGAAGCAAATCTAATGGTGTTCATAAAATTTCTATCTTGTGAAAGAAGATAGAAGTATGTCAATTCAGTTTTTTTCCTTGGGAAAGATAGTGGGTAGTGGTAGTCTCCCAACGATTATGGACATCGTTACTCATACACTTAACGTCAGATACGTTACGAAGTTTTATGTGTTGCATATTTGTATGTGAAAATTTTGGGATTTGATTTGTCACATGATGCTGTGACCCGCAGGTGGAATATATGTAAAAGTGACGTCACGCCCAGTCCATATAATATGACTATGAGACAAATTTTAACTAATAACAGTAAAATCTAATCACTGACAACTCTGAGGTCAGTTGTGAAGAGTGAAGGGGGTTCTCTCTCTATCTAGTTTTTCTTGGCCTTTGCTTTCGTAAGGCGCATTTGGCCACAGAGTGAAGGGGGTTACGTAATGTCAAAGATTTGTGATGTCATTAGAGAAAAATAGCACTAAATTTGAATTGGTACGCTATTCATATAATAAATGTATGTCCTATTCGATACATTTATAATCCAGCAGATGTTTGAAAACTAGGTAAGATGCAAAATCTGAAAGTAATTGGAAAATATATATGAAAACTTCTTCAATAATTCTACCGAAACTGCAATTTGCTTATATTCTTCTTCAAAATTATTTATAGAAACCACATACTTTCAACATTCGAAGCAAAGAAAATATTTTGGGAACTATTGAAACCCTCTTTGTTTAATTATAAAGATTATCTTCATGGGTCTTATTTGACTATTCAATATAATAATAATAATAATAAATGTTTATTTCCATAAATTTCCAATCATAATACAAGAAGTTCAAGCATTACTAGATGGCAAAGTGAACAGGAGGATACTCAAAAAGATGTCCAAGGAACATGTATGAGTATTTCATACATTTCAAGTTTTGCCAAAGCTATATTATTCCTAATTATGACATATTACAAAATTTTATAAGGGGATTAATGTAATGACAAAATGATATCTTTCCAACACAATATAAAAATAAAATTGAAAGAAAATAGGACTGCTGCCTGGGATTGGTATTTGGTGTTTGTCGATAAGACTAAAGATATCTCATATAAAGGTATGCAAATCGGACGCCCTTATATGAACAACAGAAAATAATTCCATTTAGTCTGCCTCTTTTATCAAATCATTACTTCAAAAAAATCACTCTCGCCTTCATAGGAAAATCAAATATTAAATAGAAATACATAGCTAAATATTATGCAGAGCGTCTTATTGACATTTCCCCCTTTCAAAACGCAATCATTCAGACGATCATTCAGTCAACAAATTCACCACCTTCTTATCCAAATACCCCAAAGTAATAAAAATGATAACTTCAAGACATTCAGAACTAACTGTAAAAGAATGTTATGGAAATCTCAAATTTGAAATTGATTTTTCCCCTTAATAAATACTCCATTACTTCTAGATGTGAGGGATATATTGATTACATATTATGTAATATATGCACAGAGAATTTATTATGGTTCAGTGAAAGAGCGAATTGTTCTGGTAAATATCACAAAGTTGAAGTTTGCCCTTCATTTTGATGTAATCACTCAAGAATATTGGTTGTAACAATGTACGTAAAATAATGGAAACTCTTATTATCATATTTATTTCCTGAGGTATAAACCCTTGATTCACCTCTTCGATCATAAGTTGCATAGAAATATTGCAGGTTGCAGAAACATCCCAATAATGTATTTGAATATACATTCACGGTCAGACATAGGGCTTTCTGGAATGTGAAAAGTTTTCAGATATGAAAGAGAACATATTTTTATTGCATAAAAATTATTATAATGAATAAAAATGAATTTATACACTATCGATGTCCTGTTTTCTTTACTCATCTATGATGAATCAGTAAAGGTTCCTGTATTATTCGAGAAGCAATCTGAGATAAGAATCAGTTTCTCTAGAACTTCAAGAACCAACTTATATTTTATTTTTTCGCAAGCTTTTTTGGATCAATATATAGAAGTTACTCCTTGAAATTTGTTCCAGAACTATGACCAGGAAGAGCACATTATAAGATTCATTTTTGTTGTAATGACTAATCCAAGAAAACCTTTGGAAACTCACTTTTTTACCGTACATGCTAGTGTTCTTACCAATTTTCATGCAAAACAGATTGTCCAGTCAGTTTTATTATATAACGGAATTCTTATACTAACTCTCTTCACGCACAAAAAAGCCATAAAACCTGACAATGAAGAAATTATTTGAATAAAACGAGTTCCTGAATTCAACGATGAGTCCATCGATTGATCCATCTATTGATCCATTCAAAACGTTGCGTTGGTGCGTTTCTAGTAGTTGAACCACAGAACTATAACTTAGAGAGTTGAACCAATACAACAGAAATGATATGTTGAATTAAAGAACTCGCCCAAACAAATACGTGACATCATCGGAGGAACTTGTATTGCCTCTTACCTCAATTACCCTCTTGTCAAAAGTCGATTCTATTTCGTAACCGCTCCACATACGAAGATCTGTGATATGTTAAATATCAGTGTTGACTATCATGGAATGCCGGAATCTGACAGAAACAAGTTCAATCATTTTTATGTGAATATGACTAATACTGAATGTAAAATGAATACAATGAAAACAGAGAATACATCTCAAAGATAGACAATACAAACAATATTTACACATGACAGCTGTTATCATTGACAAACAAACAGAGTGGCTAGCATAAAAAATACATGAGCTACAACCAAAATTTTTATCTAGTTTATTACAAGCAAGTTTCATATGTTAGAATCAAAATATTCCGAAACTGAGATATATGCATGTTCCCCATTCTGATTATAATAATGACTTTTCGTTCGTAGATAATTTGTGGAATCAATATTGGCATCCCTTGTATTCTAGCTTCATACTTTATGTTCTATGTTATAATGTTCCTTTTTCGTTGTTTCATGATATGTGGGATGTGGTACTTACTTACAATTTTGCATAAAATGTCGGTGTAAATGACGCCACTCATGCTTGAATGAAATACTAGAATACGTGGTTAGTAGAAGATTTTATTATTAGATCAATCGAGAAGAGTTCGCTGTTCTTTAGAAGTAAATATGTCTGATAGTGAAAATAAAAAATTGTCGGATCTACGAGTTGTGGATCTGAAGGCCGAACTTGAGAAGCGCGGTTTGGACAAAAATGGCATAAAACAAGTATTGATGGACAGATTAACAAAGGTTTGTAAAAAATTTATAGTATTGGTGGGAAGGTACTTAAGGGTGAGATGGTATTTTGATTCTTTGATAATTTTTTGTGACTGACGCCTTGAAAATGAGCATGGCGTGATCCTTCTGATATTGATTATCATGTTTGATTAGCTAAGCGAATTTCAGTTATCTGTAGTTTTTATCAACCATATACCTCCCGACATTTTTAACTTGGGATGGATTCAGGCTCTACAATCAAGTCATAAATAATGATCCGACTGCTTTGGACTTGAGACTGGTGCATGAAGCCATCCTTCGAAAAATTAATCTTAATTCCTGCACCAGTTGCGCAAGATTATTCCTGGCAATAATGGGTTTTCACTCCCTTGAAATCAGTTTTATAAAATATATCAAATATGAAGGTCTTATTCTAAATTTGTAAAGAAATAACTGTTTCATTAAAATTTAGTTATTAATCCAACTTGTTCGAAACACTTTTCAATATAAATTTTGCATATACTGTGTGTTCAAGATAAGGAGGTCCAGAATGGGAACCTCTGAAACTAAGAGATACAGAGTCAATTAAATAAGGAAAACGTTGCCCATATCAGAGCTTATTAAAATTATGTTTCGAAACTCTGGAGATTCCAATGGGTCCTTGGGATATTTTAAAGAATCTAGATACGCCAATTTCGATCTAAATTTATTCTGATGTTATTCAAGAAAATATTCGAAATTGAAAACACTTCACTCCGAATCTTTCAGCTTTACAAGATGGTGTGCACTGATTTTTAATTCAGACACTACCCATTTTGATTTTTAATATGGACCTTTTTAACAATTGCACTGATGTGTATCACCAAATTCAAAATTCGTGAATTTTTCCTGAATGAACTGACTTTATAATTCTTACAGATTCCTATTTTCTTATGCTTGCCATCCTTATTAGACAAAACTGTAAATATGTTATGGAATACTTTCTCTGGGTGACATTTTGGGAACCACCTCTGTCCCCTTTCGTGAATCCTTTAAGAAAGCTCTTGAAAATTAAATGACAGTTTTTGCATACTTTGTTTTTGCCATCTTTGAAGAAATTTCGTATTTACACATTCAAAACTACTTCAATATCTATTGCATATTCACTGATAGTTTGATTAATTATTTCAACTGTTCTGAAACGCATTTTGTTTTAGTTGAACATGAATGGCTATTTGACATGGCTGAATTCATTCACAATACAAAAGTTTCTTAGTAATTGAAGTTCTTTCATAGCCTTGGGCAAATTTTCTGAAAGTTTTACTCTATTACATGCATCATCTCAATTGAAGAGAGAGATAGGTGATGTAAACTTTCCATGCTCTTCATTAAATTTTTTGCTATGGCAACTTGTTTCACATATTTATTATACTTGTTTGGTAACCGTTTTCGCTTTCCAGTGATTTTTTGTGACTTTATAAATTCAGGCATTTTTCCTTGTTCTGCAGGCTTGGCTCTTATGGTATATTTCAAAATGTCGAATCGATTGATCAAAAATTTCATTAAAATATAGATGGTTTAATGAATATATAACTAATTTAGAAAGTCCCCTACATGAAATTCTGCTGCTCATGGAAAATAATTCTGATAAATGTTTTTGGGGCAACTTTTTAGTTCTGATAGCACAGATGATCGAGGAAAGTTTGGTAAAAATGTTGTCTTTCTGGCTTGTCCAATTCGAAATGTCATTAATTGGAACAACTGAAAATCTCACTTTTTTAAATATATTTTTGTGAATTGGCTTTGCCGGTAAATAAATAAATAAAAATTCTAAAAGACTTCGAAATTTAGTTGAAAAATAGTTCTACATCACTTGATGGTGACCTGGAAATCATATTATACTGAAATTACTCCAACCCATTTTGCAGCTTACACTGGGGTATTTCATCAATGGTACTGTAGATAAAATATTTTGTTAAATTGATGGATGAAGCCGTTACTATGTGATAAGAGATCATCATGAAAAATGAGAAATGAAAATTTTGTATGTTTTTTACCACTTTTATTCGTAACTAAAGTTACTGCAGTTTCGTCCTATAAGGACATTTTCAAACTTTTACATTAAACTAAATGTCCTTATAGGACGAAACTGCAGTAGCTTTAGTTACGAATAAAAGTGGTAAGAAGCATAAAAAATTTCAAAATCTTTTGTCACATAAATCGAAGAGCCTCCATATTGACCTTTTTTTTTCGATAACTGAAAAACAAGTTGTAATGTTGAAATTTGTATTTGACAATGTTCCATGATGCAAACCACCGAGCATTTCAAACTTTCTAATTCTTGCTATTTCCCAGAGATTATGCGTTTTGGTATTATAGATTTTTTGTTTATCACCAGGGAGGTTTTTACCTTTTCTAAAATCAAAACGCTTGAAACCAATATTCTAGAGTCACAAATCTGTCTCATAAAGTTTTCACAATGTTGTTCAAGCTAGTATTAGACAATGATGAAATATTGAAATTAAAGGAGCAAGCAATTTCTGACAGAAGACTTGTCAATTGACCATTTTGCGAAGATACCTTCCTAAAAATTTGAGGTTCAATTCCTTCAAAATATCAGTCAATTCTTTACATAGGTGCACATTCTTATTTCTAGGCAATGGCTGATGAGGGTTTGGACCCTGAAACACATGTGTTTGAAATATCTGACAAGAGAAGACCCTCCACTCGTAAGTATACATCTTCTGTGTTTTCTTGATTATTATTTCCGGATTTATTTGTAGAAGGCGTTGAGGAAGATAAATCCGAGAAGGAGGAGAAAGTTGAAGAGAAATCTGAGAAAGTGGTAGAAAAATCTGAGAAAGTGGTAGAAAAATCTGAGAAAGTGGTAGAAAAATCTGAGAAAGTGGAAGAAAAATTTGAGAAAGTGGAAGAAAAATCTGACCAGCAGGCTGAAATGGAAACAGAACAACAAGAAAATGATTCCAAGGAGGAAACTAAAACGCCAGCAGACGTTGCTAAACAAGATGAAGAGACTAAAAATGATACAGAAGTCTGTGAAACTATTGAAGCTGAAATGGTCGAGAAACCAACAATAGATATTGATAAAAAAGAAGATACTGACAACAAATCAAGTTCTGCAACTGATGAGAAAGTGGAGGCAAACAGTATTGAAAATGGGAAGAAACCTGGGAATGAAGAGCACGAAGGCCATGAGTCACCTATACGTCTTACATTGGAAGATGATGAATCACTTATTGAAACAACTGAGGTTAGTGCATAAAAGAATAACATTTTAGTTGCCTTTGAACTGTAGCCGCACAGTTTTGTCGTAATTGTTTAGTTTGCGAACCAAAGATTACATTTTCATCTTCAGGCCCTTTCGAAGCTGGATATATCTCTTGCTGAACATATCTAGTCAAGTGAGGCCTATATAAATTTCTACATTGGTCACTGGTGAATATTTTAATTATTTTCGCAGTATTACCCAAGTAGAATACATCTTTGCACCATTAAATTCAAAATTGATTTGGTGTAAACTCCAAATGGTGTCTTGATCTAATGTCAAAATCTTTTTATTGAAAAAAATCTGAGCTATTGGTTTTAATTTTCAGAATGAGTCGGCCCGTAAATCCAAGGAAGGAGACAAAACTGAAGGTAAGAAAAGTTGATAAAACACGTTTATAAAATATAAATTCGTCAATTGCGGAAATACATTAAACTTAAAAACTAATTGCATATATATACATATATAACGAAAATTAAGACATCAAGAAGGAACAGAATTGCAACTCCTGAAGAAACTTCCTATGGAAACAGACAAGAAGAACATTCCTTGGTTCGAATCGCAAAAGTCTCAATACTATTTGGGAATAATGTGTTCCTGAATGCTACTTGCAAGAAGAGGAAATGTTTAACTCGCTGGAGGAAGATCAATATACTGGCGCAAGAATGTGGTATCTGAGATTTTTGCAGGGTCCTGGATGATTAGCAAGTGATCATATGTATTAGAAGTCCTAGAAATGTATCGTAAAATTCTTCAAGGTGAATCAGTAAATTTCAACATATATGCAATTAGTTTTATAGTTTAAAAAAAAAAGCGCTAATTTTGATTGGCGGGCCCAATCATGCATGATTATTTAATGTGTTTTCTAAAAAAGTGCAGTGTTCCTGAGGAATCTTATTGTTGTTTAATACATTATTATTTTTTCATGTACAAAATTATCAACTATCGGAGTTGTGGTACACATAGAATTCGGATTGGATGAAATATCCTGTTTAATATCATATATGACATCGATTTCATTTCTTCCTGTAGATAAGAAGAGTGAACCGTCGTCGCAGCTGGAATCCAAGTCTGAAGAGAAATCTGAAGGTGCCGAAGTTACTAATGATGGAAACAAGGGGACAGGAGAATCCGTTAGGTTGGTTTTTGAACGTCTACTTTTCATGAAAGAAAGAAAAAAGCTCATCAAATGCTGCCTAAAGATAAATATATAAATTTGAATGGATATATTCATAATGAGGAACTGTTTGTATATTGGATCAAACTTGTATCAACCTAGACCTACTCGGAAATTTGAGCCCGAAGTGAAAAAGTGCAGAAATTTTTGTCAAGAGGACATTTGTTGACATCACGAGAGAAACATCTTGATTGGCCAAAGTAGAGGATAGAGCTGAAATCCAGGTCCACTATTTTTTTTTTCAAAGATTGAGAGACCGCAACATATTCAGGTACAAGAGGTAACTACAGAAATCCTTTGCGAGGTGGTTGAACAAGAAGAGGCAGACCGTTGCATCAAGTTTCGTAATCTCAAAGGCGCACTTACCCAAAAAAAAAAGGTTGACCGAATTTAAGGCAGCATAATGATGAGTCTTTACTCTTGAACAGGTTTTTAAACAAATTCTAAAGAAAATATAGTGGTAAGGCAGTAAAGGTAAAAAATATCTTCATGGAAACTTCTGTCGGAAGGTTATCGTTTATACTTTAGTATTGTTAATTTTTTTATTTTAATAATTTAGAGTCATTTTTGGATGAATGGTGTATGCTAGGCAATTGTGTACAGTCTTTCTTAGAAAATGCATTTATTATCATAATGGTGATGAAGAATATTTGTGATTATGGCCGCTTCATGGGTTAGTGAAAGGATTACGGATTATTATGCAACTTTAAATGCCTTCAGAAATGAAGATGAAGTGGTAATAGACTAAAATGGTTTGGAAATGGCAGGGTTCGTTTGGTGATGTAAATTGATAAATAAAAAGGTAAGACGCTGGCAAGAAGAACTTCCATAGTGAAAGTTGTGGATCAACTGTGTAGAAAGGAAAGCCGCATATTTTGTATTGTTAGTGAATTGGATCGGAAAAAATTGCTAAGGTATTGAAGATTCATTAGTGCTTCGCCCTATGTACTTGTATTGTACTTCACCATTAATGTAATTATTTAAGAAAAACTAAATATTTTGCCTTTTTCAAAAATGAGGTGTCCTCAGGCATGACAAGTTTTCTATTTCAGAAATTAGTGTTGCCATGAAAAATCAACCATTCAAGAAGAATTGAAAAAATACTCATGTTTAACTCTTTCATTCGCAGTTCATTGACATTACATCTTCTGTCAAAATGATTAAAATTTTACAAGTTCAATTTTTATGACGAATGTCATTGAGAAAGGAAGATTTGTCTTCCAGCCTTTTTGGTAGATAAAGAGAAGCTGCTACAGAGAATAAGCATGTCGAAATTCTTGGCAGTTCAAGTGAAGAATCAGCCTGATTTCCCACTGGCGATGATAAAATTCCTATGCCAGCAGGAAAAATATTTCTGCTTGCTCACCTCAACATCTGTCTTTATTCCAAAGTTTAGAAACCCAACCTCACATAATTTATTTCAATAATTCAGAATTAAGTATTTCATCGAATGTCTTTCAGTATAGTCGCTCCCTACACTTGACTACTAAGTTGTATAATCACCGCCCGATGATATAAATGATGAATATTCATTATTGTCTGAGGAACAAAAATTCTTATTGACGAAGCATATCTTATGTTGATAGTTCAAAAAATAGACGCATAATACACATATCAGTCAGAAGATTAATATAAATAATTTGAAGCGAAAAAATAAATTGTTAGCAGCTGAATTGGAAAATTTCTGACTAAAAAATTGGTACACTGAAGAAATTTATGCCAGTAAACACAATTTAATAAGGTTTGAATTCTGGTAGGTGCATGTATGAGTACAGAAACCTGTAGAGAAAGTCAGTTGAAATCAAAAGACAGATCAGTAAACACCCTCAACTTCCATGACCCTGAGCCGTGAAGTGGCTCGAAAAGACAAATTGTACGTCTTCTTTCTATAACTGATTACAATCGATATAGATAAATTTGACGAGATGTTGTCGGGTTATAGAATAGACCGCCACAGCAAGAAATTATGGCATCTGTTTTTCATTTATTGGATGCTAGATTTTGAATGGACAACTGCAATCAAAAATTGCTGAACTTGTCAAAAATATCGTCCAAAAATTTCCAGTGTGGATAATAATGGATTACTGGCAGACCAAGTTATTCTGTAAAAAGAGACCATCGAATGGCATGCCCCCATAAACAATACAAATTGAAAAATTAGAGGATTTTGTTCGAGAAGAAAATGTGCTTTGTGTGTAACCCCAAAGAGAAGCAAGTTAGAAGTGAGGGTATTTGTTCTGTGTATTTATGTTATGTCAAAAAGTAGATATTGCTTTCAGAAGCGTCGAATCAACCTATAAGATTTGCTTTGTGTATCAGAATATATTTGTTTCATTTCCTCAATCTTTTACCAGTTGGTGTGGTGATACAGAATGTGTATCCCCTATAACTGAAAGAAATTGAAATCAATTTACAAACTTCCTGGTTTTATATAAATTATACTTGATTAACTTATTGGTGTATTTTCGATCAATCTATGAAAACTTTTGTGCCTCAAAGAGTAGGGCAAATGCTATCTTCCCAACGAACAGTTTTTTGCTAGTAAACGAGGTCTTTTTGCAAATATCTGAACTTAACAATAGTAAATGAGTAGACGTTCTTAATGTTTCTTTGCTGCTCCTGACCACACATTTTCTTGAAGTCGAAATTCATTTTTTTGTATAATACTAATAATATTTATTCATCATTTCCCATACATAGCCTATATATATATATAATAGCTTGAAAATGAATAATTAAATAAAAAACACAGGTTTTGCAGTACGTCACCTGATGAGATAAAAAAAATTTAAATTAATATTTGTATATACACAGATATACACATTCGCCAACCTACATATATGCAAATAAAATGTGGCGATTAATTCAGTAAGTAAAACATTACAGTGGTTAAATATGTTATTCTTCTGTAAAAGTATCCTTTAAATATTTCTTTAGCTGTAGTAACATTTGTCCAGTAATAAGTTTTTAACTTTCTTACTGAACATAGTTTCAGAATTCGACCTCTTTATAGAAAGTGGCCGTTTGTTATAAAAATTGATGGCATTATACAATGGAGATTTTTTGAAAAATATTCACTGGAGAATTGCATACCGTGGACACCTCATATTGATATTTAATTTAAACTTGAGGCATTATTAAAAAAAAGTTGCATTTTCTATGAGAAACGGTATACAATTATGGTGAGCCTTGAGATCTGTATGTAATTAAAAGTCCAGTAATCATCTATTCTGTTCCATATTTTCTAGCATTAAAACTGGAGGCAACAAATTGCAAAAGAAAATCGGCATCAAATCAAACCCCAACGTCGTTTGGATCAGTAATGTTGCCCAAAATACACGTGCCAGTGAATTGAAAGCCGCTCTATCCGCTTGTGGAAAAGTAACTGGCGCTAAGGTAGTGGTTAACGCAAGATTTCCAGGATCTTCTTGCTTTGGATATGTTACGATGAGTTCTGTGGAAGACGTTGAAAGTGTTATTACCAAACTGAATAACACTGAGCTGAATGGACAAATTATTAAGATCGACAAGGTGAGGAAGTTTTGAAATTAATGTAGTAGCATTATTGGAATTGAATGGGGAATGTTCCTTTTGACGAAAATCAAGTAGTTTTCATAAAACAGCTCTGAAGCAACGCATTTTAAACTTATCATTTCAACCTTTTTCTTTAAAAAATCATTTAAATACTTAAAAAGAGGAGTGAAATAATGTATTCAACATTTAAAGGGATTCGTTTCTATTTCACCATTTGGCAACATCGGTTATAGCTAATAAAGGACAATGAATCCTGTATGAGACAAACAAAGATGACATATTTCGGAGGCTTGCTGTTCTGTTTACTTATGTTCCGAGTTCCTAGACATTCTGTGACATAATGGGCGGGTTTCATTTCTATCTAAATGTAATAAAAGTAAATGATTCAGTAATTCAAATATTCATATTCAGAAACTGAAATTAAATCGATACCAGTTTGTTCTTTTTTTTTCATTCTTGCCCTAACATTTTTTGTTTTCTTTATCTTTTATTGTTATAAATATCTTCAAATTTCAATACTTCCTTTTTATATTTCCTTTTCATTATTTTTAAGTTTTACTGCGCCTGTGAAGTTCTACCTTTGTTTTTTAATATATATTTTCTCATTATAATAACATGGTATTTGTTATAACAACTATAGTTTGACAACGTGAGAGAAGAGCAAATGAAGCAAATGAAAGCAGCTGCTGCTTCGGCAAATCGACCTCTTCAGAAGGACGATATAACTCTCAGAAGAAGATCAAGATCACCTGGAAAGGAAGAACCAAAGGATGACAAGGACGAAAAAATGGATGTTACTAAGACTGAAGCAGATGATAAAAAACCAGACGAGGCTGAGGTTAAGGACAAACCAGAAGGTGAAAGTAACCAGAGTGCATCAAAAGATGAAAGTAAAGAGGGGGGTGAACAGAACAGAAGTGCTGAGAAAAAAGATGATACTTTTGCTAGGAGATCTAGAGACAGGAGTCGGGGACATAGCAGGAATGCATCCAGGTCCGGCAGATCTGACGCCAGGAGGGTTAGTTGCCTAAATTTAGTGAAAGTAGAACTTTTATTTATTATTTTCATTTTTTTCAGTCACCTCATGATCGACACAGAAGGACAAGATCTGGAGAGAGGGAAAGGCATTCAATTCGTTCCACTTCAAGGGGACACCACGAACGTGATGTTCTTACATTTGATAAAATCAGGGTAAAGTTGTTTCGACTCTTTTATTCATATAGTAATAAAACAAAAGTTTCGGTTATGATTGAGAAGAAGATAGTTTTCTAGCAAATTAAAAATCAACAAAGCAGTTTCGGTGTTTCGGATTTAAATCTAGTTATTCTTTTGAAACAGCTTCAGCAGATCTTGTGTAATAAATAAACGACAGCAACAATGAGAATAAGTTTGTAGTTGTGCTATTCTTTGATCTGTCTCATGTATTCGACAGAATTAACCTGCAAATCAAACTGGAAAGTTTAAGAATTCGAGGTCCAATTTAAAGATGGATTTAGTCATATATGCCTGTAGAGCTCTTAAGGTACATGCATCAGTCCTCTGACGATATTAATATCAAGATTGGTACTGATTTAACACATGTTTTAAAACGGCTCCATAAGACATGAAATAAATATCCAATGATTGTGATGATTTCTTTTGGGTGGCCATGGCCGCCAGAATTGTCAATAGGGTTATAATTTTTGGCTTTCCTGGTTTAAGGAGGAAAGGGAACGTCAAAGACTTCGCGATAAGGAGAGGATGTTACGTGAAGAGATCCGTCGCCGGCACGAAGAAGCCTCCCGTCAAAAAGACGTTGAAAGACGTCAGCGCATGGAAGCACATCGTCTTGAACGAGAAAAAGAAAAACTACGTATGGAAAGAGAGAAAATCGAACGTGAAAAGGCAGATCTGGTCAGATTGGAGCGTGAACGTCAACGACTGGAACGCGAAAAGATCGCCATTGAAAAGATGGAGTTGGAGAGGACTCTGAAAAGATTGGACGAGGAGAGAAGATCTGTCAAAAGACCGGCACCCTACCGTAGAGATGACGGTTTCGATGATAGGAAGAGGTCTGCACCAGACCGGCATTACAATGACGCTCCTCCACCCCCAAGGTATGATGAGTTTTTCATTCACATCTTTCAGAAATCTTTTAAGATTTCAAAAAAGTAACCGAATTAGTCGGCGCATTCGATACACTGACGACTTGAAGTGTAAATCTGTTACTTTACATATATATATAGTTGTAGAGGAGAGCCATAAGAAGGTATAAAAACTTTTTGAACTATTGTTGTTTTTTGTATTGTGAAATAATGGAAATTCGTCTAGAAGTATTTTTATTAATATTAGAAGACTCACTGGTTATTAATTTTCTTATATATTGAATGGTCTTTGATTATTATTATTTTATATTATCAATTTTTTATAAAATTTTTGAAACAAAAATGTTTTGTTCTCAAGACTTTCATATTTCCATACGAAAGCTAACTTTTTTTTCTACATATTCTCAATTGCATTGTTTTTGTACTTGTATAGCTAATGGAGCATCAACTTTGACCATTTATGTTTTCCGTGAATAAAACTTGAAAAATAGGCCTTCAAGAAGGCCTTGAAAAATATTTCAGTAGTACCCAAGTACTTATTCTTCTGCTCGAGATATTTTATCCAAATTTGCAATTTTTTTATTATGTTTCACTGACGATTTGTTTAGATTTCAACTATAAGATGTCAGAATCGTATAACCTGATTCACAAAGTTGGGCTGGATCAAGAAGAAAAATTATTTTGATGACAGTTCTCTAACATACCTGTTCTATAGCATGAATTATATACGCTTTTACTGTTGAATTCATAGATGTATATTTGATGGTTCTTTTACAATCAATCAAAATTATAATTGTTGTAATCCAAGAAATGCATCTCTTAAACAACTCCAACATGCATTCTTTTACCTTTATTCATAATATAACAGTGAAATGACTTCTCGAATTAGCAATAATTGTATTTTAAGGGTTGTTGAAAAATATAAAGTTTCCCTGTCACAATGATCACTTGATACCACTCGATAATTAGGGCAACAATAGCTGAACAGTCCAAATGCACAAATACTTTTCCAAGAGTCCATTTAAACTAAGCTGAACGGTATTTTTATACAGCTAACATTGAGCGGTTTATTCCTAATTGAAGATAATTTCACAAATGAACCGCTCAAAGATGGTTGAAGGTTTGGCTAATATTTATGGAGAGAGAGTTGACTATCACCTTAATGTTTGAACAAAGATTCACAAACAGTAGTTATGATTTGATAGACAGAATTAGAAACTTCGCCTTAAAATTAATCTAATGAAAATACTTTCACACACCAGAACAAAAAAACTATTTTTCGAGACATGTTTTTGGGTATACTATAAATAATATATTTTGATATTTTCATGTTTGCCATATGTTTTGAAACAAATCTATAAACATTTTGACTCATATTATTACTATTTGATTCTTCGAATAAAATTGTGGAAAACAGCTTCCAAAAGTAAGAGTTCATACTGATGAAAATGCATTGTGGACTTCCAATTGTTTTGCAACTTGATTTTGTGTTGACAAAATAATGATTCCCAATGCATTTTTATATTACAGAAAAAAGCCCTGAGAATTCTTGCTGGAATCGGTTTTAGGAATTCTTGCCGTGAATCATTCATCACTGATGAAATTACGTCGGTGCCTTCTTTGTATGTTTACTCAGGCCTATTAGGATATTCACAAAAGGGCTCCCTTGTTTCCCAGGCAATCCAGTTTACACAATCATAATACACGTAACAGCAATTTTATTAGACCTCAACGTTTCAGTCTGATGAAATCACAAAAAACCTCCTATGATTTTAAATTCTATAGTGCACGTCCTGCCAATATTAAAAATATGAATGTGTTTCGGTTTAAACAAGTTATAAAAAAATATTTTGAAAAAACTTTTTTTCCCACTACAGAATATTTAGAACATGTGCGTAGACACTCCTGAAGTAAGGAATATGCTCGCCGAACCTCCACACTTAATTTGAATATATGTTATAATGTACCTTGTAAACTTGTTACAAATTTTACTGTCTTTTTATTTTATAGAAAACTTTGTACCTTGCACCTATTTGTTTTTCTGACTTTTCATAAATGTATTTTATACATAGGATGATCAAATAAATCTATCTATCTTTCAAAATATGTGATGAAACAAATTTGAATACGCTGTTCTTACAAAAGAGAAAAGCATATTCATCAGTGAAAGCTCTTGTTTGGATGATAGCGTGCACTCGGTACATCGAAGAGAGATAGATGGCATAAACTGATTGATCCATTTGTATTCCTGCGTTGGCCCAAGTGTAAGGGTTATTATTTGAAAACTTTAATTAGTAAGTAAAAAAACCAAATAGAAACCTTTCTGTACAAACCGAAACCAAATTTTTTAGCATGAATAGACGTGGCAGTTCAGATTTTTGGCTGACGATCTAAAATATGTGAAGATACCAAATGATAGTTTTCTTAACCCTCTTGTTAAATTATTTTTCATGAAACCGATTGAGTCAACTAATTTTTTCAGTAGCTTGAAACCTCGTGAACCAAGTCCGAAAAAATTTAGTGGTTCCAAAGACTCTTTCAGTAAACCTCGTTCACCTTATGACTCTAAGAGAGATGCTTCATACCCCGAAAAACGTAGCCGTGATTATGAACTTTCTCGGTCTTCGGCCCTCGGTAGACCGTCAGCCAGTACTGGCTCTAGCAAATATGAAGGGAGACCTTATGATAACAGGGATGGGCGAAGTAGAAGAGACATGCCTCCGAGACCGAAAGACGTAAGGTTCGATGATAGAGAATCAGGACGAGACAGGAGCCCACACTTTAGGCCGCCGATAAGGGATGACAGGCGTCCTGGCATACCCGAAGGGAAACCAGATATGCTTAGCAGAGGTGAGTAAATGTATAAAATTCAAGTTGATCCAAGTGAAAAGTTAGATCGCTATTTTGATTCTCAGGAATCAATAATTAATATGTATGGAAGGAAATAAAAGTAACTAAATGCACCTCAGTGAGTTTAATGACTCCTCACAAATCAAAATTATGCTACAAACTTTCTGGATGTATATTAGGGATGTTACAGAGTTAGGCTTACCGGATCCAAAATCACATCCCGAGATTTCAAATTCAATTTATCGAAACCGAAGTCTGAACTGCAGTCAAAGTTGAAGCTAAAGTAGAAGAAGAGAGTTGTTTTTAATGGCCTAATAGGACAATAGAAATATAACTCAGATATTAGAATCTTCAATCATTCAAATATAAATAATAATTCAACTCAACAATTTTCATTCATGATATACATGTTCAGTACGAGCTCGAAATTTGTCTGATGAACTAAAACACTATTCATGATAATTATTTCAAATCAACACAATATAAAATTTATTTCCAAGAATCGTTTCACTCCAACAGTAGTTTTGTTGGACTGGGAACCAGTCCAACTAACAAAGAAATGTTTTTACTCTTATAATGAATATTTTAATAATTTTGATGGTATGTTTTTACTCTCACCCTTTTTTAAAATGTTATAATAAATATTTTAATAATAATTTCAATGGCATTAAATGGGTTTCTGGAATTCTGTTTCAGATTTTAGTTTCTAATAACTAGGTCAAGTTTCTTATGAAAAATGACAAATTTAGCGGAACATCTGCTAATGAGAATAATTTTTCCATTTTAATGATTGTTTTTCTGACATAAAGTAAATAAATTGAATAAAAACTCCTAATTAACTACAATTTGACCATTCATTTCAGATCCAAGTGCCCGCGGCAATTTTGTCAGAAATACGTCTACAACATGGATTAATCCGGCAATGCAAAAATCCTTTGGTCCCACTGGAACACCAAAACTTTGGCCTAAGGAGCCATGGAGACCTGAGTCCATGACAGAAAGGTAATGAGTTTTCTTTATTTCATTTAATCAAATTTACCGTCGGAAGGTTTTTTACCGTGTCCATCAGTGAATGGATGTTAATTATTTTTTTATTTGGTTTTAATCTCCTTTCTTCTGCTCCCTCACTGTCATTAAGGTTCAATATGAAGTGTTTGTTTTATTTATATAATCTTGAGAAATAAAAGTATGAGCTTTCAGCTCCCGTATCTTTGGCAGTCAAGTCATTTAGAAAGTTTTTAATATAAATAATGGAAAATCTCTCGAATGTAAAGGACTGCCATTTTAGCTACGTTACATTTGTTGAATTTGAGCAGCTGAATGGAGAGTATGGAGCTTTGGTGAAATGAAATAATAATAATGAACTTTATCGATTTTACAGTATAGTATTACATAAACCAAGTCAAATTTTAAATTAAAATATAAGTTTGACATACACTGACATAAAAATACACACAAAAGGATGTATGTACAAAAAATAAATAACATACAGAGTCTGTAATGAGATATTCCTCCACTGTTTTAATAGTAATTAGAGAGGGCGAACTAAGTTTTTACATAAGGTAGGAAAAAACTTGTTTCGTCGTTTTTCAAAATATTCACCTTCAAGATGTATACACAGCCTATAATGAAGTGTTTACAAAAAGTAGAAAAACACATTATTTTGGAAAAAACTGTTTGTTTTTCAAAATATTTGCCTTTTAAATATTCATACCCCTTTGCATGAGTTAATGCCAAATCTCGATACAGTTTTTTCACTCTAAAGTGAATAACTCCAACATGGTTTTGAGAAGGCTTCAACAGCTTTTTGATGCGATGAAAATCTGCTATCCGATCCATATACCTACCCATGATTCATCACCCACGCCGTTGACGTCATTCAACAATTCCTGAGCGACTGTTTCTTTGATCAAAAATCAGCAATTTTGGAATGAATTTCGCTGCCACGTGCTTTTCATGTCCAAAATTTCTGAAAATAAAAAGTGCCACTTACTAAATTGTCCAAAAATGTTACTGCTTTTGGATAAAAATTTAGTTATGAATTGATTTATCCAACTTGTCAGTTTCATTCCTCATTTAAATTTTGGCATTATACTTGAAAAAAAAACAATATATGAATTCCAAATTAAGTGAAAGATTTTGAATTTGATATTTATACATTTGCGTACAGATTTTAGGTGTTTTCTATAAGAGTTCAAGAAAGGGAACAGAGCTGGTTCCTGAAATGTCATCCAAAAAAGTTAATTTTCTTTTGAAATTCATGTTTTTTAAGTATATAGTCAAATTTGATAACTTATAAGAAGTTTTATTGAATAGTTATCCAATCTGAATTTGTATTCAAACGCAGTAAAATTTCTGGGCAAACTTAGTAATTTGCACTTCTTGTTTGATTGATTTTGAAGTTTTTATATCCCACGGGAACGAAAACCCATAAATAACCCATAAATGCTAGAAATAATTTCAACATTGGCTTACATCTGTTTATTTTGATCCTGCCTGTAAATTTATGAATGTTGGTCTCAGTGACAGAGAGGGAGCTTATTCAATTTTGAAATGAAAATATTCCTGATGGTCGGTACTAGGCATGAGTTCTGATTTGTGTTTTTTGTTGAAGGGGGGTCAAGCCAAGTGTTCCATCAAGAATAACCAGCACTTCGACGAAGTATATACCTTCGCCTTTTTGATTAATGACATCACTCGATGGTCACGTTTTTGGTAAAGAACCGTCAGACTGTAAATTGTACTTTTCTAATTTTAAGACAATTTTTTTGGAATATCTTCTCAACATTGTCTCAATATCTGTCAGGACTTTTGTATATGAATAGGTAAGAATTCGTTAACAAAACCGGCGATGCTATCTACAAACAATTTTTTCTTATTAATTTCTTGGATTTGTTTTGTTTTTGGAAAGCAGCGCTTCTAGAATTAAATACTTATTTGAGAAAATTTATACCCCGTATATTATTTTTGTGAGATCAGTTGTGTGAAATGCATCTTAGTATGTGAAAGATGGTTTTTTGAATTAAAAGATTCACAATACTGTGTATTACAACAAACTTTTATTATAAATGGTTTTATTCCAGAGAACTGTTTGTTTTCCATATTGAATTTGTAGACAGGCGAATATGTAAAAAATGTATGCCAAGCAGAAAAAACTATTTTCTTATTTATATTTTCTAACATACTTCGATGGTTTATCTTGACCTTCTAATTGTCATATCTTTTCCTTTTTTAACCAGCAACTACAACAAATACATCAAAATAACACAGTTGTTACCCGAATAACATTTGTCAAAACATTGAGAAATATTGAAAACAAAAAATGTGAATATTTTTTTCACATATCTGTTCAAGATTTTGGGGGTTCAGACTGTATTAAGTTGATGAAATTATAATTTGCATTTAACAGGTCTGAATGAACTACTTGATGGAATTATATTGTTATCAGCCTATTTAGCGATTGTTGGTGTCAAGTGATTCATGTTGTGAATTGGAAATTTTATAATAATCTGCCTCACCAAGTAACAACATGAATGATCATGTTTTCCAGAGTTGAACGTTTTATTGAGGTTTAAGTCAGATAAATTTTAAGGATGACATTTGGGTAACATTACGAAAAATTTCGATAAGATTCCTCCGAAGTAAAATTGTAGAAAATATATTGGTGTCTTGGTATATAATTGAAAAAGAAATAACTCTTCTCATTTTCAAAAACATAGAAAACAAAGCAAAAAAATTGAGAATTACTTTATATCCACAAATATGTTATATTGGAAGTGAAAGAGTTACACTCTTGAATGTGATTGCGCTTTTCCATTAATCAGCTGTCACCCCCTTACAAACGATAACCCTCAGAAGTTGTCGGAGCTAAGGATTAACAAGGTTTTCCTTTCGCTTCCCAGCAAATAATCTTACATTTTCCTAATGTTAGTCACAGCTCTCAGTACCTGTCATGCCTCTTGTAACATCTTTATACTCCAAAACATACAGGTCTGTTAACTGTCCTCAAAATTATTTTTCATCTCGTTCAGAAACAAATTGTCAGTAGAACAAGAAAAATTTGCAAATTTGAATAAATCGTTATTGCAACAATCACTCCAATCTTTTTTTAATATAGATGCCAAATTTGTGATATCCCTGTGTGGAATTGTCATTCATAGGTATATTCTTTTTTTTTTTCAGGTGGCTAGGTCCTCCAATGGGGCCCAGACCATTTTCTAGCAACTCGCCAATGGGTCCCGTATGTCCTCCTCCACCTGGTCTAAACAGTTACCCTGATAGTAGGTTCAATTCCAGTATAAGAAAATACTGACCCCTAACCCCAAATCCCCCTCCATTTCACCCTCCAATTCTTTTATCCATTTCTTATGCGGTTATTATACCGTGAATCCTTTACTTACCCTAATTATATTTTCAGTTAATTGGAATTGAATGCTGTTAATAATGTCCTGTAATTCGAGTACGAACGAGTTTCCGTGTGTTCAGCAAGTACACGTCGAGTTGGTTATGGTGTTCTATTTGAATTTGCTGTCATAATACTTGAGACCTGCGTTTTTTGGGAATAAATATTTGAAATAATACATGAATTGTAGTTGAATTTTTGTTTCAAATTGTGTTATACTATAACATAGTTGTCGAAAATGTATCTGCATCTAGTGGTCTACGGTCACTAAAATATATGTATACACAGTGTCAATATGCAAATAATAAAGTGGCAGATACACCTAATTTTATCTAATCTACCTTTTTATAGATATTTTAAAATTCTTGTCAGCAATTGTGAGTTCCAGGTAAAAAATCTCGACTCTTGAACTGGATACTTCTGATTTTTATAGCCTGTTTGTTATTTCTAATTATTATTGAACATAATAGATGACTCATTACTCAAGTAACAAGATTTATTTGCATGGCAGTCACAATTATTGTTAGCAATAATTCATTTCTATAAAAAGTTGTGAGAAATATTTGGAATCATTTCAAAATGTACACATTATAGGGGCTCACACTGTATAATACTTTGAAAAATGTCTGTTGCGTATAGAAGATATTAATTTATCTTTTTGTCAAATGAATCAAATGTCTCAAATAGAATGTCTCCAAACTCAACCAGTGTTCGTATGAGACCAGGTGAATAACTGTTTTTAATTATATTTACGTCAGTAGTTTCTAGGAATTATAACATAATTTCTTTTTATCTTTATGATTTGAATTAATTTCAGTAATATATAATGTAATAAATGAATATTTGCCGTTTCTTTGTAAATAGGTACATGAGATGGATTTAAATGTATGTAATGTATTTGTGTTTAATACACTTAATAAAGATGTACCTATGTAACTTGAATTTTTGTTCTAACTTAGAAGTTTATTAAATGACTATGTAGGTTTTTGGATATGATAAACCAGACTGACTGGTGTTTCTAAATAGCTTGAAAATGAGAACCTACACTGAAAAAAGGAGATAACTTAGAACGTGTATACCTATATCATTTTTTTGTGTTCCATAGAATATGAAAAATATGCGACGAACTGGGTTTCCAAAAAAATTATTCTGAAATGGGTTTTCTGTCAACCAGATGTCTCAAGCACAACAACCTTCGAACGTGCAAACCTAGGGATTATAATGAATTTCAATGTGCTATTGCCTGAAATGTATTCTTTAAAAAGAAATAAGTTTAAATTTTCCTTTATGAACCTTAAAACAGTTTGACGCTCACCGAAAAATCCAAGGAATTTTGTAGTCACGCTGGTGATACAGGGGATACCTCTAAAATCGCTTTTGATAATGTCTACCGCAGTAGCAGACGAAATGCCAGGTATAAAACCTGCATACCATTGCTAATAAACAAAAACATCGGAAAGGTTTTTTTATCCTTCGATTGTTTCACAGACTACTATAGTGAGAATAGATGGTAATTGGGCTTCTTTCATGATTTTTTTAACGTTGCCACGTCGTATAAGGTTTTATTGGGAAAGAATGTAAATATGTTGACATTCCCGTTAATATGTATTCAACGCCAAAGTTAAATAAAATGACCTAAAGGTCAAGTATGAATACAAAGTTACAGGTTATAAGCACGGTATAAAAGTAAACAAGTGAGCCAAGAATAGCTCTAGCCTGCACCCTCCTATCGCACTACACGACGCCACAGCACGGCAAAAATAATCTTGACAGATTACATCAAAGACGCCTACCAGGAGTGAATTTACTTATTGTTTACTTCTATAGGGTGTTATAAGTGGTAAGAAAAGTTCCTTGCATGTATTCAAATGGTCCAACATGGAACAAAGTAGTAGAGCATGAGTGTTGAAAAATAAGTGATGAACGTTTGGAAAAATGAATTCTTGTTGGTAACTATCTTATTTTCTCTGCGGCGCTGAAAATGATAAACCGATAAAAATAATTTCATAATTTGTCTGTTATGTAGGAAAAACACTGAAAGACTGTTCCGGAATTCTATTAAAGTTCGACTTGAAAACTTCGAATTGATTGTATTTTATTTTCAAGAAAACGTGTTAAGATAGAGCGGTTTCTGAAACTGAGTCAACATTTTAAGAAAACTCGAGGAATATCGCTTTCTGATGCAAGTGGAAAACTTTAAAATTACATCTTGTCCTACTTGCCACACAATTGAAACACTTTGGGATGATTAATCCCCTCTCTTTTGTGGGCCTTTACGCGGATCCTAATATTGAGTTTCATTCGTTTTCGTTTGGCCACCCCATATGATTTCAGAACATATTTAAAATTAAAGGGGATTATATTTTTTTCCTTTTTCACGGTAGTGAATGTTTCTATTACTCTTTTTTATATGGACATTTGATAATCCTTTTGATTAATTTCATTATGTATATATTTACGTAAATACTATTTGATCTGTTCATTCTCTCCAATAAAACATTGATATCCAGGAAAGTTTTCTTTTTTTTGAACATCTGTGAGGGGAATATAGAAGCTCACTGGTAGCTTTGCAACAGTTTTGTTGTACACTCATAGATGGCGACTTTGATAGTGCACCATGAAAAATTAGATGACGTAATACTCTCAATATCTATTAACATTCAAACTTCGTTTTATAGCAAATGCAAATTCAGCGATGTCTTACTTCATTAGCACCGTTATCACTATCAGGTTGATAACACGAGGCGAATCTTGTGATTAAAAGTATGACGCTGTAATGAGTATGTTCTCAATATATTGTGTTTTCAGAGGATATCTATATTCGAAGGGGGTTATCTTCCATTTTGGAATGGCTCCAGATAGGTATATATGTTACTCATTAAGAGGCACCAAATTAGGTATCGTCCCGTATTCAAGGGCTGAAAAAATATTTTTCAATAATATTGTGCAAGCACTTTATGAATACCTAATATATATTCATGAAGTATTTCATACTATTCTATTTTCGATAGAACTGTTTATCCCATATACAGGTACATATGCATAAGCTTAAAGTTGCCAACTTTCAGGCATTATCCTCATTATCTTTTGAATAAGAAAGAAGAAAGGGGAAATCAAGAAGGAATTTTTCACCATAACCTCAAAATTGAAGTGTTTTTACATTTAAAAATCGTCAGTACAATCTGAGGTGTAACAGTTTGTAATTATAATCTACTTTTTGAGGAATCCTTCTAATTACAAGACATATTTTTAATCGTTTGAATACTTGAGTTCATAATTGAGGAAGTAGTTAATTTCATTTTTACATGCTTTTATTTGATTTCACCTGTCTCGATGTCCGTTATCAAATTTTGACCCAATTTCCAGTGCCTGGTTGAGCTGAATTTGGCACACACGTTTGGTTCTAGTGACAATGCACGATTACCCTAAAGCCGTCATTTTCAATCTGATGTAACCCCACTCCTGTGATATGGGTATCAAATAAAAGGGTTTGCTGAAAAGAAAAATAACATGACGTCACGCTGAAAAAACAGGAAAAATAAAATGAAGTCACTCTAAATCTAATATGGTGAACCTAAAGATGGCGAAACAATATTCAAAATGGCGAATATATATATATATGTGTGTGTGTCGGCAAAGATTATATAACAATGGTCACATCATTGACGCTTTTGTCAATAGTCGCGAAAAATTACTACTCGCCTGACAGATTTCATTGCCATGAATAATAGACACATTTCTCACTTGTGGAATTAACTATTAATCATATCAAATTTTCTCACTCGTCGAATTTACTATTAATCATATCAAATCCATCGGTTACATAATTTGTATGATATATGGGCATGTCGCAAGATTTACGTGTGTAGATAATCAAGAATATAATGTTACTTGCTCTTGACATGAGTAATTCTAAGATATATAAAATAGGTAAATCATGCGACAATCTTTTATATAATATAAATTGAGTAATGTAATAAATGAATGGATTTCATTTCAAGTTTTTTCTTGGTTGTTTTCAAAATGTTTTTTCGGTACTAATTTATTCTTGAGCATTATATGGTAATTAAAATAAAGCATCATCGATGAAGCTTTGCTCATGCAGGCTTTTTTTCCTAATGGTAATTTCGTGATATTCCTATGACACAGCCCTTAAAAAATATATTGAACATCTTGAAATTCAATGTCTCATTATACATGTTGATTCTGTAAATTCTCAATTTAGAGCAGTGGTGGTTTCAAGAAATTTATTGTTATTTTCGGAATGTTTCTTTGCGATTTTATTAGTTTCTTGGATAGTTCAGGAAAAGATGTACAGACTAGTAAGAAATTTTGAGTTCCTTACAAAAATAATATGGAATAGCACAAGATGAAAAACTTTACAATAACATCAATATTCCAAGTCCTATAAGTAAATTTGTGAACTTATTTCCTAAAAAGTATTTGATGTCACTAATTTTAATAAAGGAAGGTAGAATTGATTGAAATCATTCACATTTTATAACAAATAATTTTTTATTTACATAAGTATTATTCCATAGGAAATTGTCTGAGAATAGACAATGATATGGTACATAAAAATGAACTTAGGTATCTAAAGACAACTCGTATACAAAGTATAATACAAGAACATTAACTGAAAATAAATATGCATTCATTCCGCACCTAAGTTTGTTATATAACCAATAATATAAAAAAACTAAAACGAACTTTTTATTTAAATAACTAAATATTATAATAAAACCCATATTGTCCATTCTGATTAATATTTATAAGGAACACAGTATCAAATGCCTTGGTGAACAACCTTTTATACTTCAATAGTTCAATGTCAAGATTTCATCATTACCTATAATGAAATTTAAAAATATAAAATAGGTTTTAGAACTTGTGTGTATTTGAAAAAACTTTTCATACACAAAAAATGCTATTAGAAGTTTCTTAAAAAGATTTGCTTTTTTTGTTTTGCAAATAAAAATTCATTCTGAATAAGGAGGATCATTTTAAAATGTTTTTCATTAGTTTTGATTTTGTAATGAGTTTGCTTATTTTGCACATTCAGGTGGATATTTCTAAGCAAAATAATGTTGTGTAACACTAACTAATAATGACCCATTTAAAATTTGAAGCACAACTGATGACTTCCTAGTAAACATTTCATCACTGTGAACAGATGTGCAGTGGAATAATGAATAAAAAACTGAAACAGAAATATTTAAACCCACATACATTTTCAAAATAAATCACATACATTTCTGAAGAGGTGGTAGGCAAAAACTAATGCATCAAGACGATTTAAAATCAATAAGTTTGATTCTGAATAAACAGGTAGAAAATTTCACTACATCTTTAAAATCTTTGAATATAAATATCTACACCATCAGTTTTATTGCCTGCTGACAATGTAAACATGAAACTGGCATGTGATAAAGTGTTATTTTTAAATCAAACACTTTCAATGATTACATGAATTTAAAAAATAAAAATGGATTCAAACATATATTACAAGCATGAGACTTCAAGGACGTATTTATCTTTAAATTTAGTATACTCAAGTCACATGGAACAGATATATTTCGAAAACCCTATCAATGCCTACCTGAAAATGTTTATCCACTTCTGACTTTATAAATATTTACTGGAGATTTAAAAAGTTTTTATGCTTATCTGCAATGTTATCTACTATTGATCTGAGTTTTATTTACAAACATCATTCACAAAATACATAAAACGTACTGTACTGATATTTGAAACCACTCAAAAGCATTACATTTTTTTTATAATGTAGAATGCCATTAATACATTCACAAAAGTGGAAAACAAAAATAATAACAAAAATGACTCAGCAAAATTCATACAAAACGCTATTTAGAATCACAGATATATCAACATGAAATTAGGTATTCCAAATTTGGTAAAATCTACATTGACTTTTGTTGCCAAATGAACTTTCAGTAACTTTCTTTATATTAATATCTAACAGTAAGAGCGAAAGATTCAAAATTTAAGCGTATAATACTATAAATAAATGAATGAATGAGTTCCTGAAACCAAACAACTACTTGTGCCAAATTTATCTGCTTCGAATAGATGAGGTAAATGTTTGAACACATTTGAAATTTGTATCCTGCTGAAACTATTGAGTGAAAGTTCATCTATATGAGTGGCATATAGTGATGAAACCATGATTTCAACTCACAAAAACGGGAAATTCAGTACTTTATCTGGCTCTTCCTCAGGATGATGTAACTACCTCCTTCACACATCATTTAAAGGAACATCAAATTCAAAAGTATGCAGTATAACATCAATTTTCATGAGATACTATTCGGAATACTGGGCTTCTACAGTCATCATCAGAATCATAATAAAACTGTTGTTTAGTGGTTAAGCCTCCTTGAACCCTTTTTACAGCTTCATTAACTAACCCACCATCTCTCAATAATCTTTGTAAAAACTCATAAGGATCTTCAGTTGCCACTTCCTGTTGTGATTTACGCTTATTCATCCGTAAACAATTTGGACCACAGTGTCCACAAGCTCTTTCACAACATTTCACAGGTCTGCTATAAGGAGAAGCTCTCGATGACTTTCTTGAATAATGATTACGGGATATAGCCTTGTATTGTATTGTTGTAGATCCGGCAGACAGTCGAAGGTTTTCTTTTATCTCCAAAACCAATCCTTCAATTTCCTTCGAAGAAATGCTGAAATTGGATTCTTCGTTGGACGTCACTGAACACATTTCGGCTGACGGCATTTCTGGGATCGTACTACTATCAACTTTTATGGAAAACGGTATTAAAAACAGAATTTCAAAACAACTCCAATACACAAACGTTACCGATCACAACAATACTCTCTAAACGACTCCAGCGCCTGTGTAGTATGTAACGTGGGCTAGTGAAACAGTATATCAACCTCAATTAGCGCTTGTTTGGGTGCTTTCACAAAAACATACGCCGACAAAAAAATAGTTCCACGTAAACATTGATGATTTTGCTTGAATTTTGAATACTGCTTAGTAATTGAGTGGCACTAATTATTCGCGTTCATATGCAAATTGCCGATACAACAAACTGAACGCGTTAAATGCGAAAGTTCCGAATAGGCAATTATGTAAACACTGCGTTTTCGGGGCGTCAGAACAGTTACTCGAGTTAAATCAAGGTTATGCTTACGTTTCAGTAGATGTCAGCGTTGCCAGCTTGTAGTTAAAAAAATATTTTATGTAAAGCCAAGTTGACTAGTCTTTTTTTAAAGGAAAAAACACAAGCACTACAGGATAAACTTTAAGACGCTCACATTGGATTTGAATCGCTGGAGATTAAATCCATTGGGAAAAACGTTCTCAGGAAGTTTATTCCACATGAAAGCAGTTCTCCAAATGAAAGAGTGTTTGAACAGCGAAGTTCGAGGTGTACTGAGTTGAACTTCAAAACGATAAGATGTCACAGTCCGTCGCGTATTTCTGATATGTACCGGTGGAATCAAATGTGCCAAGTCCCTTGAACACTTCCCGTGAAAGTATCTATAGAAGAGAGACAAATCTCCAACCTTTCTTTGATGTTCCAGACTATCAAGTTTGCAAGTTATGTTTGCGTCTCCAATCAGGCGGGTGGCTCTTTTCTGGATGGAATCCAGCAGCTTCAGGGTATGTTT
>WOGR01000040.1:0-38095 GCA_015342045.1 Leptinotarsa lineolata | reverse complement strand
TTTTGAACATTTGATTTAATTGTAAGGTACATTAAAAATACATTCTAAATATTATGTGGCATTATTATCTTCATTCTACTTAAAGTTTTGTAATACCTAGAGACATTATCAAAATTTTACATTCTAAAAATAAATTTTCTCGGTTATGATTGCACCAAACTCAAAAAACTTTAGATTGCTGAACAAAAGACAAAAATCCCTTTCCAACAAGGTGCCACACGACCCCCTTTGCTATTTAAAATTTTCGAGAGGGTGCTTATAATTCAGAAGGGGTGCTGGAGTGGGATGATATTTTCATACTGTAAATTGTCAATTTGAGAATAAAAATCGATCTGTTTCAGTTTTTTTTACATAGTACATAATAACGCTAAAAATGAATTTATTGCATACATATGGACCGCACTGTATGATTCCAATAGAAGTTTGAGGTGAAGGAGGGAAGTTATCAAAAAACGTCTCTTACAAAAATTGTAGATACTTGATACACTGGTATTTTTTCAAGTAGTCATAAAAATACAAGTTTTGAGTAGAAGTGTGTCGATTCAAAGTTATAGATTCTTTCTTGTGATTATATAAATAACTAGGTAACCTGAGTCCGCAATGTTTGAGTACCATATGTGGCTGATATAATTTAAGCTCATATGTAGAGGATATTCAACTTGGGATGTTGTTCAATGATTTTCATGAAGAGTTTTTCTGTATACAAAAAAATCTTTACATTATCCAGATGTTCCATTATCCGAAACAAACTGGCATGAGAAAATCTCTTCTTTACATATTTCTGTAGGAGTTGATCACATGTAGTTCTGGTAATTTAACCTAAATTCATATTATCCAGAAATTTCTATGCACTTCCTACCGGTGAAGTTTGATTTTGGAAATATTTTTTGACATTATTTTTGTAATATCAAAAGACCCACTTGGTAGTCACCCATATTACCTCATATCCTCAAAAGGTATTCAAGAGAATTCACGTTTTTGAACTATAATAAATAAAGATTGATCCATTTGAAAAGAATCAACATTTCAAAAATATCTTCCAAACAAAACAGACTCATCAACTGAGTTTTAATTGAAAACGAGAAATGGAGACCGTTATTTAAATTATTTTTGATATAAGTTCTTAAATACTCAGTTCATACCTATAAAAAATAGTATTTCTGAGAGTACTTCTCTAACGAAATCTATACCTGTAAATAAATTTGACATTCTTCAAAAAAAAATTTATTAAGCTACGTTCCTGAGAAGAGTTCAAAGAAGTCATTGCATTCATATCTGAAACATTTATACGAAACTGTTTTTCAATTATTCCACTTCTTCATTTCAGACTTCTAACAAAAGCTCGATGTGACACTGTACATGGTACATCCCTGCTAATATCACCAAATTCAATCCGATTTGCATTGGTACCGCATCAACGGTGATTTTCGAACCACCAAACCGAATATCTGGTGACTTTCATGACATAAATCACCAAATAATTGTTAAGTTCCTAGATTGTAAGATGAGAATCTCCGAAAAATATTAGTTGATTATTTCCCTCGATGCCTTATTACGATGAAGAAGATGAAGACAACTTTAGTCAGTTTTTCAGCGATTAAAATGAATATAAATCGGTGCTTTGATAAATATTTTCGAGAGGTTATCATAATTTTTTGACGTTCCTGGTATTAACGGTTTTCACTCCCTTGGAATTGAAAAAAATTTAAAACTAATAAAATTACTAACGAAGTCTTACCTATTAACGTGTGATTCCTAACACAGGTTGGACGATAGGAAGTGAAAATTGATTGTCCGGCCTTGCAGTTCGATCGACTGAGTGGAGCTGACCACTCACGCCAAACCACCAGGCTACCATCCTACCTACCAAAGTACTTAGGCAAAATTTATAATAATAACTGTTACAGACAAGTTGGATAGATTGATTGTGAATTTTTGTTTAAACGCAGTAACATATCTGAACAAATTTATTTATTCGTTCTTCCTATTTGATTTATTTTAAATTTTATTTGATTCCAGGGGAGCAAAAACCAATGAATGCCAAGTATTACTTATGTCTCTATAAAAAACATTCAGATATCATTTATAATTTTTGGAACTTGATAATTTTCAGATATTTCATATAGAAATCAAGATTTCGAAAAGTTTTTTGAGTTTATTTCGTTTCCTTTTTCTGGAAATTATATTAACATATATCCATCCTACAAGGAGATCAATTGATCAAAATTCGTGCAATTCCTTACATTCAAGTGGTCTCGGTAGTGTATAGGTTAGCACATCCGCCTTTCAAGCGGAAGACCTGGGTTCAATTCCCCGCCGGGCCACCGTGCTGGGTAATCGCACTTTAAAAGGTAAGGCCTCGTTAATCCATTGCTCGCACAAGTTTCGACTTCTGAGAGTTGACGTTCGTCAGGTGGTTAACGGAACGAACAATTTCAATTTTAATCATTTGCTTGATAAAATTTTGAAAATAATGGATTGGCACACATTTTAACCGATTTAACTTAGTGCAGTCGAGATATAAACTATATTATAATCTACAGTCGAGTGACAAATACATGCTCTTGAAATCCGATTGAAATTGTTGCATTTGATGATTCTGAAAGAATATATTTATGAAAAAAAATATACAGGATACTAATTTCTATATTTATTGAGTGGGTGTACTGTCGAATGATAGTAATTGACAGTCCGAAAGCCATTATTAACCAATAAGGAGAGAGAAGTCGTTTAGATCGTATCGGGATTTATGGTAAACAGCGGTCACTTTTGCGGTTTCGCTCGGCCAGGTGAATAGACGGTTTAATGGCCACTGGAGAATATTTATTATTCGGTTAGTATCACGGAAGCGGAGTGAGGAATGTTCTGAAGGAAGATAACCGAAAAGCTGTAAACATTTTACAAGCTATTGGAAATGGACGCCTTTAATAATTTACAGGATAATTGTGAAATATGCAAGAGGTGAATCACGTGTAGAGAACACAATTTAATAGATCGGTGTGGACACCCACGCAGAAGGATTGTGACTCATTGTTCGTACATGTTTGATCTCTACTACGATGATCTTAGTCCAGCCGACGAAATAGCTATTCTCACTTTATGAATAATACGATATTGGTGTCAGTTCTTAATGTCACAACTGTATTTAGCAGAAGTCATTTTTGTAGAACAAAAAAGGACTTTTTTATCACATTCCATAATATTGAAAATCAAGTTGCAACGGATAACTTCATACAGGTGTAAAAAGGGCAAAATTTTCATTATATTCCGACGAGTTACTGCTTTAATTTACAGTTATTTTCAAAGACCAGTATAAGTACAATTTCTTAGCTCTTTTGTTGATAGGCAAAATTATTTTTCGTTTTGATGTCATGTGTTTTTGTAGCTCTATATCTCAATAAATATTTATTCAACTTTGTCGTGTTATATACGACGAGGATTCCAGTACCCTGGTGGTGACTGAAAAGGTGCTTGACGGTTTTTGATGGTTTGAAATGTATTGTAAAGGTCATAAAGCTCGAAAAGTGGGTGACCAACGATTTGAACGATCGACAAAAATTGTCACATCTGTTTTCTTTGCTTTCGCGCAATCAAAACGATATTTTTTTTAATCGAATCATCATATGTGATGAAAAGTAGATCCTGTACAACAGGAGACGTTCAGGATAGTGGTTGAACACCGATGAGCCACCCAGGCACTTCCCAAAAGCGGAAACCCACCAAAAAAGACCATGGTTACTGTATGGTCGTCAGCGGCTAGTGTGATTCACTATACCTTTCTGCAACCGGGCCAAATCATCAAAGCATTATTATGAGAAAATGGACGAAATGTACCGAAAATTGCATCAGCAGCAACCGACACTGGTCAATAGAATAGGTACTATCCTGCTGCACGACAACGCCCGTCCACAAGTTTCACAAATCACCATCAAAGAATCATACGAATTTTTTCAAGTACCGGTGGAACCTACGCCAATCAGGACCAGGCAAAAACGGCCTTAGTCTACTTCACCAAATCCCGAGCCAACAATTTTTAAACTCGCGGAAATAATCGACTTGTGTTACTTTAGCAAGAGTGCACTGATTCAATTGAATCTTATTTTGATGAAATTGAATTGTACCTGCATAAAACAGTGTACCAATCAATGTGGGTGCAAAAGAGCCTGACTTCCATGCTCATCTTGAAAAGTGAAATCTGCTCTAACAGTACAAGGCCATCAACTGATGACGACAATAATGATGCTGATGACTTGATTGGTCGATTACATGCAATCGATCAAAATGAAGACGAGACATTGATAATTATCAAAATTATCCAATGGGTGTTGGAGAATAGTGCCAACCAATAGTGGAAGAACAATAACTGTACATAAATGATTAAATAAATTTAAATTTGACTATATTTCTGAAAAAAAAATTCATTACAATTATCAATTTAATAGTTATTAAAAAAATCATAATTCTTTTCAGCCAATAATATAATATAAAAATAGTTGTGCATTGAAAAGACTTGGAAATTTTTTTTATGAACAATAATCAATAATTAAATATTAGATAAAGAACTTAAAAGGAATGCTGAAATTGTCAATGGATAAATAATAACCAAAATAGACTTGAAGCATTATTTTCATATCTGCAATAGTTTAAGAGTTATTATAATTTGAAAAACAAAAGAGCGGATGAAAAAGACAAGTTTCAAGACATAATAATATTAAAAGCTATGTGAAAATAGAAAAAAATTTAAAAAAAAACATACATGGCTACTTTTATTACATAAGTGTTTAAAAAAAATAAATGGAAGAAATTAATTTATTTATAACAAATTATTTTTTGAATGAATGCATAAAAAACGATTTTTTTTCAATCTCAAAGAATAGAATTTATGATTTTTAGAAAAAAATAGTTTCTTAATTTTGATTTTTGATTGCAAAAAACGGTGATTGATAAATAAACGCATTTTTTAGCAACAAATAAATTTTTTTGAGGAATCGTCTCTTCTCTGAAAACCATAATTTCTATCAATAAGTATATTACGAAAAAAATTTTTTAGATTTACTCATAAACAATGTATTTGTTTATACACCTACCTAATTTTGCTTACTTCTGATCAAATGTTTCCTCACAAAGTGAATAAGTAAATGTTACGAGTGTTACGTCAAAGAAGTTTTCTGCTTCTCATAACATTTCCACTATAATTCGCTGGAAAAAAATTCAAATTTTAGAGACTATCATGCCGATGACACATATTTTTATTTTTTATTTAAATCCTTTGATATATTTGAAGCAGCCATCCGATCCATTGATAAAGATCTTAAAAATACTATGTATTTAACGAGATCATTATTTAAAAATAATTTCAAAAAAATCATCTGCAAAATTAATATTCATCCTGGGAACAGTAGATAACGTTTTGCTGCAAATAGGTGAAATCCCTATTTCTATCAGAACATAGTGCAAAGATTCAGGTAACATTAGCGTAATTATTCATAGAATATAAATCAGCTGTATTAATGACAGCTTATGCAATCCCGAAAATGATATACGAGTATGCTCAAATGCAATTTATATCAGCTGAAGTAAAGGAATAATCCCAAATAAAGAAATTAATATGTGATTTGCTTGTATTGTCACACCTAAATCATTGTGATGTTGTTTACACCTTAGGGTGTCACGTACCCATTGAAAATGACTGTTCCTAATAGTTTCACAAGAAAGTATGCAGTTTGAATTTGAGTGCTGTAAACCAATGATTCAAGATGACTCAACAGAAACATTGGTTTACAGAAAAAATGTAAACTAATAAGGTCCAGAGCACTGAAGTGGAGAGTTGGAGTGAATATTTTCTGTGCAAATATTCAAATATCTGATATTCAAATTATGAATCTTTGACAGCATCCTATACTTCACATTTACTATTTCCAATAATATACAGGAACATTTCTAGGATAAACGTAGCAGATAGTGTTACGATTCAGAAATTTTTGAAGCACTCTCATGTCATGATCCATCAAACAAATTAACGCAAATAACATCACTCATTGTAAAACACTTCACACGCTGAGGATATACATACAGCTAATAACCAGTCATAGGTTGACTTGTTAAAATGTCATTACCATGTACTGAATAACCCCAAAAATATTTCGCATTATTGATTTCTCTAAAAGAGCCCATTACTGTAATGTGTTTTTTCGACAAGCTTTCAGTCGATACTATTGGGTTTCATTAAAACAACCCAATCCAAACAGTATTTCTTCTTCGACTAACAAAATTGAATATCGCGTGTGAGTTTATTCCGTGGTAAATTTATACTCCAACGGAACCATAATCCGATGCCTCTCGGCCCAGAGGGAAATAACATGATGTCCTGCAAAAGCACCGGAATAAAGTTCTATCGGGACTGCACTAACATCAATTATAATTGACAGTAGACACGCTATAATAAATACCCCGATATTATCTTTCTGTATAGCAAGCATCAACCACTTTTGTTCTCTTCCACTTCGCTAATGGGAAATGGGTATTTAATGATAGAGTTTAATAAAATAGTTTGTGTTAAACAGAAATGTCCTCTACAAAGTTCTCACTCAACAATTGTTACTCAACGTTTAAATGGCGTAAAAATGAGCAGTGAAGGACATGTATTTTACTTGTTAATAAATGGACACTTTTTCTATTCTGTATCTTTTTCATGGCACCTGTTTCAATCTTGTTCACAGTATTATTTCGTACAGGTCTTTTTTATTTGTTTGTTACATTCTTCTTGACCTATTTTTGGTCGCTAAGGTTTTCCTTCTTCATTTCTCTTCTTGAACGAAACCTTTTTAAAGGTTCTGTCATATTTGAATAATAACCGTACAATGAACAAACACTATACACCCGAATATTTGAAGGATGATATGAAATACTATTAATTTACTGTGAAAGGTATCAGTAGTTTTCAGTTAAAACCGGTTCCGTATTGATAATTAGGTTGATTCTTATTTTCAAGTTTCGTCAGCACAATTCTCTGGTTAGAAATAGATGTACACGTTTGAACTAATTGCTATATCTGCGCCTTCCTGATTCTTCTAGTTATCACAAAAGTGATGAACTGATATGTTTACCTCTAGTTGAATACATTTTGATAGGTTTCCATTTTTCTTCCGATGTCTTCAATGTCGCATTAACGGTAGGTGTGCTGTAATTTTGTAAGTTTGAATAACAACTCAATGAATCTTGCTGGAGTTTTATCCCAACACCAAACAGTTATTTTTAACACTTCGACACATGTTTCGATCATCAAGTGATCATCTTCAAGAGGAACTTGATGCCTGATTCCTCAAACATCGAAGAAAGTATTATCATCGAGATTTCATTTGAAATTTGAAAACTAAAAAGATAAGTCAAACTTTATCGATTTGATATTTGAAAAAATAAAAAAACATAAGTCAAACTTTCTCCATGAGCTGAATGTCCAAAATTGAAGGTCGATAAGTATATTAGTGAATTACAGAGTAGATGTTTTTGATAAATGAATAATGAGTGCCTCAACACAAGAAAAGGCCAGTTTTGATTTACAGTTTATTGATATTGAAACATTGGAGCTGAAATATATTTGTGACCTGTTCCATTTTGTGCTCCGACATAATGTGAATTCATAGTTCATAAACTAAATGTGCACATACTTGATGAGCATATACTGTTATTCGTTATTCGATTGTTTGAAGGTGGCTGAAAATGTTTCATGGTGAATTTCAAGAGTTCAGACTCCCATTGTCTACTATGATACAATATGATTTTAAATCTCTGGAAGAATAAATGAAATTGAAAATTTAGAAAAGAACACCCGAAAATAACAAATTATATCAAGCAAAAAACTCTGAAATTAAATAACAATAAAAAAAAATGACAGAGAAAATGAAAATTGAACAATTAAAACGAAATAAAAACTAGAAGATTTCAAGCTAAATTACTTCACGACGTTTCGATACACAATCATCTTTGGGTGATGACTGGACTATTTCTCCGAGAAATGACTATTCATAAGACATTCAAGTGCTTTCACTTATCCCCTTTTCCCTTTCTCCGCTTTTCCGGTTTAGCGGGAGATGACCGTTTTGCGGGAATTGACAGTTTTTTTTCTTGATTATGGGTTTCTATATGTTGCGAATTTCTAAGCTAGCGCTAAATACGTCGTCGGACAACATATATGCAGTTTCTTTAAACTTCTTCCTAAACCAATGTTCCTCCCTGTAGATGATCTCAGCTTGGGACCACTTGATGTTATGTTGATGAGTCCAAACATGCTCTGCTATTCCCGATCTGCTGGTTTCTCCTCGCTGTGTGCTTCTGTTGTGTTCGGCAATGCGGACTTTCATTTCAACCATATAGGATGGTGTTTCCTGATCTGAAGCAGGTTCTGATGTTGTACTTGGACCCAATTCTTCTTATACTTTCCAACAATCCTTGCGAAGCTCTTCTAGCCAAAAGTCTGTTCCACCATCACTGGCGTCATTCCATCATTACTGCTATTGTTTCTTTTTCTTAGATACCCGTTTGTCTTAAGTTGGACTTATTTCACAATCACGTTTTCAATAAGAAAACTGATGCATCCTAAACTAGAAAGCATGATTCAATCCCGTTTTTGAATAGTTATTTTACTGGGAAGCTTATTAAATCTACTAAAAAATCAGAAAATCCTTCATAAGAATTGTGCAATTTTTCAAAACACTTCATAATTCCCAAATAAAATTCAGGTTATGCAATTTCACAATTCCATCGGACTAACAGAGTCGGTTTCATATTTCCAACATAAACTTCCAATATCTCGATCATGCCATTTAAAATGTTTTATTATTCACTGGAGAACCTTATTCGGTCGACTTATCCGAAAATATATATGTGTGTATTCTATATGCCCCAAAACTGAAAAGCTCGCTGTTATATACGACGTGCCATTACGGTTCGACGTATACAAATAAGTCATCGTATATTTTCCCCATTCAATTTCTTCTTCATCGGAATATAATTCTGTTTTACTCGAAACGAAATAGGCACCCCTCGATTTGTTGTTTGGTTGTTAGTTGAAAAATTGAATTGGAGCAGGCCATTGTAAATATTGTATGTGAATCAAAGAAAGCAAATAGTTGCAATAATGCGTTTTAGCTCTTTGATATGGAAGTGATGATAATTCCGTTTTCAAATGGGTTTTCGAAAGGATTCATGACATGATATACATCAGATAAATCTTCGAGAAAAATGTGATTATTATAGAAAGTAAGTCACTAAACCACAGAATCATCTCAATTAATAAGTTCTTTCATGAGGTGGCTCAATCTGGTTCATTCTCTTTCAAACTCTTCTATTATACTCATTTCTCTACTCACTTGTGAATACCTATCCTTACCTCCTCCAAATGCTTTGACGGATTTTTAGTTATCCGTGAATCTTTTTCTAACTATTTTTCAGTTGACATCACCCTGATGATTGTTTAGTAAATTATCACTTCTAACCTATCTTTAGAAACTCTTTTCTTCAACATCTTCATGCTGTTTATGTTTACTGCTAGAAGTGTTTCCTTTCCTTTAAACATTCTGACCACATTCCTCAATATCACTCACAGGGGTTCAAATTTTGTTTACTTTTCGAATACATTGATCTGAAATTTTTAAACTTCCTCTATAATTTCAACATTCTTGTCAGAATCTCACTATTCTTTACCACAAGTGGTGACATGAACTACCCTACATTAATCTTCAGCCTTTTATTTATTACATCTCTTGTTCTATTCAGTGTTACTCTTGCAAGGCTTTTATGTTTGATAGTATTTGCTGCTCCTTCAGTACTATCAGTTGACTTCTCCCAATCGAATCAAAAGGCATTTGAATACTGTGAAAAACATTTCCTTGAATTTTATTCATATGCTTTTACCAATATTTGTTTGATTCAATGTACAGCGTCTATTATTGATTTACCTGCCGAGAATCCACAGCATTATTATGATATATTATCTTTGGTTACAAGCGCCGGTCTCCTTTATACAATGCATTCCTTTATTTTTTGAACGGGTCAACTCAAAAAATTGAAATTTGGGATAATGAAATTATTGCATGAATACTTTGATTTGAAGTAAAATTGACAAATGAAAATTTCAAGATGGCGACTGGGCGCCATCTGGGAAAAATTAAATGGAAAGGGGGGTCTTGTAACACATCTGTTTGAAGGTTCTGACAAATGCTTCACAACCCTAGAACATAATGTCAATATCTTCAACCACTACAAAATGGCGGAACTTTTAATTATCGCCTGAATACATTGACATTTAACTACATAATATTAGGTAATAAGCTTGAGGTCAGTCCAGAAGAGGCTCGAAATGGTTTCCTTGAATTTCTTGACATATGAACAGCCTATTCGATATTTCACGCCGAACAATTTCGAACACAGAAACGTCAATATCTCTACAAATATTTATTATTCTCTGCCGTACATCCAATATTAAAGCAGGTTCAGTTTCGTACACCTTTTGCAAATTGCCCCACAAAAAAGTCCAAAGGTGTCAAATCTGGCGAGCGGGTTGGCCATTCTGTAGGACCTCGATGGCCAATCCAAAGTCCAGGAAAAGTAGTATCCAAATAATTTCTTACCTGTCTGGAATAATGTGGTGGTGCTCCATCTTGTTGGAATACAATATCCATATCGAATTCATTAGGATTCGCTTCAGTTATGAGAGGGTCAACCTAGTTTCCAGCCTTTTCAAATACAGTTGAATTTTGATCAATAAATAGGGGTCCTACAATATGGTTTTCCAATATTCCTGCTCAACGTTGATTTTTTCTGGATATTGGATATGTGTTTCCCTGAAAATGTGATGGTTGGTGTCACTCCAATAACAGAACTTTTGTCTGTGAACATTGCCGTTTAAAAAAATGTACATTCGTCACTAAAACAAATATGGTGGAAATAGGTAGGATGCCTTGCAATGGTTTCCGTCATGATTTCGCAGAATTCTGTTCTTCGATCAGGGTCATTTTCAGTTAATTGGGGTACTATTTTAATTTTGTATGGATGATACCTATTCCTCTTCAAAATAAGGACGGAATAATGAGAATGTTCAGGATTTACTACCATCTCACCAATTATTTGCACTTGCTGTTCTTCCGAAATGGACGGATGACCTTGGGGTTTTTGTTATGTACACTACCGGTAGTTGTGAATTTGGATACAAGTTTTCTCAAATATTTTCTACACATAGGACGATTCGGAAAACGTTCATAGAAAAAACTTTCGATCTCGTGAAAGTTACGCGTCGCACCGTAAATAAAAATCACTTCAATTTTTCTTCCAATGGACGAGAATTGACCATTTTAAAGATTGTTGACGTAGTACCTTTCTTCTAGTAAAACCAAAAACTAAATGAGAATATTTCAACTGAACAATGATGTTCTTTGTCTTACTGACATTTTTCGTCGTTTTTATGAACAAAAAAAAACTTAACAAACCTTATCGGGTTGTTGGAATTGCCAAATGGCAGATAAAACGGAATATTTCTAGAAATACCGATATTGATGCGTTTGTCTTCAGGAAATTATTAAATGTTCCGCCATTTTCTAGTAGGTGAAGGTATTGACTTTATATTCTAGGGTTGTGAAGTATTAGTCAGGAGCTTCAAAATGATGTGTCACAAGATCCTCCTTTCTATTAAATTTTTTTCCCAGATGGCGCCCAGTCAAGTCTTGAATCAAATTCACTCCAAAATACTCATGTATTAATTTCAATATCCCAAATTTCAATTTTTTGAGTCGACCTGTTCAAAAAATAAAAGGGGGGACATTAAAGAAATGCACTGTATAATCATAGGTATTTAATTTTTTGATCCTGTTAGTACTATTTCTCTGTGGTCTCTTTTTCATGTATCGCAAATAAATATATTTTTAACGTGTTCAACATCAGATCCCCAAATTAAAACTTCATATATGAAACTGAAAATAACGAAAAGTTATCATTCTTGGATGTTCTAGTCATAAGAAACACTGATAAGGGTTTGGAATTTGGTGTATACATGAAGAATACTAAAACTTTCATATATACCAATGACTGGTTTAATTTTCGAAGAATTTAGTATGAAACTGGCTATCAAAACTGCTCGTACGACATATATTTCAACCAATGTTGGGCAATCTGGAGTTGAGTGTTGCTCAACATACCATAGAGGACGGCCACAGAATGAGTGAGAAATGCTTGAAACTGTTGCGACTGTTACATTATAACAGATGTTTACATACCATGAGAGTTTACAAATCTAAAAAACTGGAATGAATTATAAGAAGTGTCTAAGATTCCATACCTATTCCTTTTTTTGCACAGGAAGAAAAAAGGTAAAGATTAGATATTAGTCAGTTATCAAATAACATTAGATAATAGTTATACATTTGACGACCCTTTATAACGACCCGTTATACAGCCATATTTCAAATGGTTAGTGTCTATTGAGTATTCTGAGCTGACCACAGCTTTTCTACAGTAGTTTTTCAGTTCTCTTCCCGGACGGTCTTTTCTCATATGTGTTTTCGGCCACAGCTCTTTAAGTTTTCCTAATACTGGAGTTTTATCCCAACACCAAATCGTTATTTTCAACATCTAGACACGTTTTTCAATCACCAAGTGATCATCTTCGAGAGGGAGTTTAAACTTGATTACTCTGAATTCTCTGAAGATAATCACTTGGTGATTGAAACACATGTCGACATAAACGATGTAAACAATTTCCTCATCTAATCTCATGACAAATATTTTTGTACCCCTGAAGCATATATAAAGATTTTTTCGTACTGTTAACCAGGTTAGTAGTGATTTTCCAGAAGGAACTTTCAAATTCTACTATGTAGGAAAGTTAAAACTGATATCTTTCGAGTTTCATGCAAAATATCCATTCTCTTCACAAGCAGATTTATGAAAGGAATTGTAGAGATTCTGTCTTTCAACATTCATGTGAAAAATCGAGAAAAACCACGAATTTTAGCTTGATTTCAGTTATGCTCAACGTTCGACTAAACTTTCATTCCCTTTGGCAAAGAGCCAGTGAATGAGTCACCGAAAAAAACTTACTGAGCGTGGCTCTCTTCTTTTTTCTACTTTGTAAATCACACTGGTTTTCAGTATTCAACACGGCAAATATTATATTCTAAAAAACAAAGAAAATTTATCACTTACACTACTTCATTGAATGACGCAGCAATATCTAGAAATGAAAATATCACTCTCAAGTGACCTTCAACGAAACGTTATCTGACAGCGAGAAGGAAACTTCCCTTAGCGTTATTACTCAAGTTTAACTTTAGAAAAAGGCCATCCTCAGAACTTTAGGCCTTAATCTCCCCTTCGTCACAAAGATAACTACCAGTGACACAATTTTCGGTCGTAATTCTGGCGTTCACGTCAGAACAGATCTTATCCTTTTGTGTCACTTCACTGAACAAACATGACTGTCTACCGAACTTGTGATAAAAATAAAAGTAATTCACTTCAAATTTATTTTAATCTCATTCCTCAGGGTAATTCAAAACTAACTTATTTCTTGTGCGGGAACTCGGTATACGGGCGGAGACTGCTTGTCGAGGCATTTATTTTGATTTATGTGTACGTGGCAGCATGTTTGTGCGGTCTGGATTCCGTTCGAAAATATACTGGAAAAGTAGAGCTGAATCAAAAAAACACGCAGAATATGAAAATACCCAGCTCAAGTTTTAACCAAAAAACATTGTTGAAAGCTTATTCATTAAAATTTCAAGTTGAAGTCCTCATATGATGTCAAACTATTTCCTTATGTATCACTTACAGGACATGACATCAATACTTACCTTTCACGTAAACACAAAATTCTGCTACAAGATATTTCGCAATTTATCTAAAATTACTTGTTTTCGACTTCTCTACTCGTGATATCACCTTTTTCTTATTGAAAAACTGCCCCGTATATTCTCTATACCATAGTTTCAAAAATGCATTTAAAAGTTCAGGGAATTTTAAAATGAAATAAGTATAATAATGAACCATAATATGACTATTGATCTGATGCTTCAAACAGGCATTGATGCCGTTAAGATAGATCTAAACGAATTGACAGATACTAATAGTATACTGGCTCTATTCTCAAGAATCACACAGGCTGATGAGTGTACTAGACATGTACCATCAACTCCTCATATGAGCCCCAAATCAGTTGTGGAATTACTTTTTTTAGCGAGATCGTATCAAAAAATGTGTCTAAGGAAAACGTAAAGAGTACAAGCCATCTGAGAAATGTACCGAAGAACGTCTAATCACTGTCCATTCAAAGGGTACTTGATAAAAAGTAGAGCTACAAATCCGAAAATTCAGCTGCAGTTAATGCAACAACTGTTGTGCAGAAGAATATGAGAAACACAAAACAAAAGACCTGTACAAATCATTAAAGGTAATTGGACAGTTGGAATAGATGTTCAAGCTTCCTTGCTCAATTCAACAAATTAATTTATATTGTGAACCTTCAATCCGGGACTTCCTCATTTGTTATAGTTTTATATTGTCTGTTGTTATAGAATGAGTTGAAATAAAAAGTAAGTAAACCTGTCACATGTTAATTTCTCTCGAACTTCATTCCCAAATTCCATAGACAAGTGTTCAGTTTTCTCAAAAACTGGAGAGGGAATAACAGGATTCGTTGATTCTGACTAGACAAATGACTAATCGGATCGCAGATCATACACAGGATACACGTTTAAATATGGTGGGGCAGCCATATCCTGGGAAACAAGGAAACAGAGGACTGTAGCAGTTTCGAGCTGTGAAGCAGAGTATTTGGAGCTTACTGAAGCTGCTAAAGAGGTTACCTATCTCAGAAATCTCTATTCAGATATAATAGGAAGAAAAGAAACGATTATTTCATTCATCGACAACCAAGGAGCACAAAAATTAGCCCGAAATCATGTTTACCACAAAGAACTAAACATATTGATATAAAGCACCACTTTATATGAGAGTCGATAGAAGAAAATGTCGAGTTAAAATTACTATCTACAGATAAAATGGTAGCCGACATTCTTATGAAGGGAGTTGGAGCCTCGAAGCATTCAATCTGCTCATTGGCTATGGGTTTTAAGTCTGCACATTAAGAATGTTTGTTATATATGCTTTATATTTTGTCTGTTGTTATGGAATGAGTTGTTGAAATAAAAAGGAAGTAAACCTGTCATATGAAAATTTTTTTCGAACTTTATTCCCAAATTACAACATATATATTAATAATAATTATAATAATTATAGTATCGCAAACAAAACAGAGCAGTCATTTAGGTTCTAGTGAACCTGTCCATGACAACTAATTAAGAGCAGAAAACAATAAATGTACGAATATTGCTGAGGTATTCAACTAATCAAAAAAGTAATATAAATGAAAAAACGAATGAATACAAATTGGAAATTACAGAAGTTATGGATCTTACCCAAAAAGAAGAAACAGTAACCTGACATTTTTTTCAGCTTATGCAAGGCAAACGATGTGCACGGTATATGTTTTTTTTTCACTCTTTCCTGAAAGAAAGCTTGGAATCGTTCAGTCTTGTGGTATCTACTACTGAAAAATCGTTGTTTTGCTTCATCTCTCACAGAAAAGATTCAACTCAATGCAGTTATGGTTACAGATTTTGAAACTTGTCTGGAAAATATATCTGTTTTATTTACTGATAACATGAATATGTAATAAAATGAAATTCTCAAAAATTGTTTTCAAGTCAACGGCACCATCGACTACAGTATAATCTTTCTTTGTGAATTCCCGATATTCTACATCTATGTACAAGTTCCAATTTATGTCACTATTACTTGAAGTTTAAAAGAGACTGACTATTCGTGCATCAAATCTTCTTTTATAAAATGTTTATTTTCAAAAAAAAAAAATCCTTTAGATTTCAACTCATCAAACTTGAACGTGAGAAGCAGGAATTATCAAATTATATGAGTGGGACCTAATATAATAGATCCACTAATTTCTTTTACTATTTAGTTCGGACGAATATTGCAATGACTACACCTGCGGCAGACATTATCAAAGGCTCTAATTGTTCTTACATCGCATACGAGATTGTTCAGGGTTCGGATCTCCGGTTTTATTTTATCGATGGTAGAGATGGCTTCGTATATACTGATTGGATTGATTGGTCTAATTGGTCGTGTAAGAGTAGCCAGATTTTATGACTACGGCAAACACACCCGGCAAACGACTTTTACATAGTTATCTCGGCCTGTGAAAACTTTTATCCTTTGATCAATACTCTACATATTGTACACATAGAAATGTGTTAAGAATATGAGTACATTTGTATCTAATGTGAGCGGTGCTGCCACCTAGTATCATTAGTTAAGTATTCATTTTGTGACTAAATAGTCTAAGATTGTTCTTTGGACTTATGATATTGACGGAGATGATGTATTACCTAAAAGCAATAAAGAATATGGATAAACGCTATAAGTAAAATAAGTTGTGAAGCTTGTAACATTCATTAATGTTATTGAATAGATATATTGATAAATATCCACGCCTCAATTATTCAACAAAATGGAAAGATTTCCAATGAGTTTCTCCACTGAGCTAACCGGAATAAATTTTTCTCAATAATCATATTTGAGAATGGTGGGACTTTTATTCAAACACATACAATTATTAACGCTGAGCAACATATCTTTTTTCTACTAGGGAAGTGAGTATTCGAACGTCACCCTCGAAACAAAGCATAACGCATATGCGGGCAAGACTTCAAACTAACATTCATAGAAACTGGCTGAAGAATCAGCATCAAACATCGAATTACACTGGGGTTTTTTGTGCTAAGTCATTGTGGAGTCGTTTTCATTTGAAAAATTAACTCATATACTCATAACACTTTTTGATAGGGGGCCGATCCTCCACATTTATTCAGGAGGGGTCGTTAGGACATTAGTGCCACGTGTCAGATAGTGTAATAAAAGTGACGGACATAACAATTTGTGGTTTTCAAAATTGCTTGAATAGATTCAGTCATTTGGGTTCGTGTTCATTAAATTCAACAGATAACTTGGAAACTTTGTGAACTTGAGAACATAAACTTGAGAACATAAACTTGAGAACATAAACTTGAGAACATAAAAAAGATATAGTTCAAATCAACATTGCTTCCTCATTTTCTGATCTAAGTTGACCATTATAGAGCCTATTCAGATGGCATGTTAAATTTTTTGATAACTGAACGATATAAAGGCTCACTTATCCAGCGATTCTTTTTTCTGGTCTGTATAAACAATTTAAATTGGTTATGGGGTCTTAGAGATGAAATGTGGGAGTGAAAATTTTTAATTTACAACTTGAAAAATAGCACGGAGAAAAACTTTTTAGTTTTCGAAATCTTGTTAGAGTCAAAAATTAAATATCTCAAATCTGCATGAAGTTTAAATAAGTCATGCCGAAATCTGATAAAACAATAGGCAAGATGTCATTTTCTATATCCCTAATCCGACAATCCGACATTATTGTTCTCAAATAACACTCACTTTATCATGAGATTTTCACTAAATAGTAAACAAAAAGGTTACACGTGTTTCACTATACGATAGCTCCTCATGGCATGAAAAAGCTGTGCCAAAATAAAATGTACATAGACAGAAAGAACCAATCATATCAACATTATGTTCTTGAATACGGAAGAAAGTGTAGAGTTTGACAAGTAAAATATTCATAATTTTGAAATGAAGTCACCCACTACAATGAAATGGACTCATTCAGGCTACTTTAGTTTTTTATTACAGAATTTTTCGGTTCATATGTCAATTATTAACAACTGAGCAAGAGCAATTGAAAATGTGAGATCGCCCGCGGTACATCTTGACGTCACAGCAGGCAGAGCTTCGAGCGGTGGCAACCGGGCCTGCAGTTGGAGATTATTAATCGCTGCCATCGTCGGAATTTGTGTCATTTGCTTGTTTGAAAACACCACGTGTTACGTATTTTTGACTTCTTTCGTTTTTAAAACAATTTAAAAGTTAAGGAGCCCTATTTGTTCAGCCTTAGTAGAGCTGATTAGGGTAATTTACCTGCAGTAGATATTTTCATGGTGATGGAATATTTTAATAACAGTAGGGACTACATAAGCGCTGAAATGAGAGGTGTAGAAAAGGGAAGGTAAGTAAGGAATAATATACGGTACCTTGTTTTGCCTTAAATATTTTAATATTCATGTATTCTCCTAAAGTATCGATGTAAACAACTGGTTGTTGTTATGTCTATGCATGGAAGAAAGCAGTACCTGAATACTAGTATACACATTACATTAAAATGATCTTGGCAACAAATAAAAGGCGCCCCTCTGCATAGCGCGCTGCCATAACTTTCGTGATTTTAAGTTACTTGGCAGTGAAATAACTTTGTCTGGTGCATTTACCGAAGAATTCTTGCATTTAGGAACGATGCAATGCTTGTAACGTCCTTTTTTTATCATTTTCATATTCACGCTGTTGACACAGTGCAGTAAACAACACACAACTTGCTTTCTACGGATTTAGCACACGTATTTCCCTTATCCGCCAGCACTCCCTTGTCGCCGAGACGACTGATGTGACGTCAAGCTTGACCACTCCCCATTTGGGTGAACGCCACATTCAACTATTAATTTGAGGAGGAAGATAAGGAGTGAAAATTCGAATTTTTTGCAGGTGTACTATTTGAAACATAAACTTTCAAATAATGCAATGAAAAAAATTGTTAAACGAGTCCATTATCATGTCCAGTAGTGTAAAAAATTTTTGACAATGTTTTATGCAGAAATTAGAATGTATAGTCAATTCTAGAGTTTTTCACAAACACAATACCTAGTACTAGTATACTAGCTATTGCATTCGACTTCGTCTGCGTGGACATCAGTTTTTGGGTTGTTGCCGTGTGTTTGATTATCATTGATTTATAAATCGATTAAAATACTTCAAATATAATACCCAACGTATCAGACAAATCAACTGAACAATATTTGAAGGATATTTTTTTCAGCAAATATAACTTTTTTTATGTATACCGATTTTAATAAATCACTAAACACTAAATGTTGACTAACACTTACTACATTATGATAGTGAAAATTGCTACCAAATAGGTTGAGCCATTGTTGCGGTTAGCGCGTACAAGCTATTGTATAGCGAAACACGTGTCTCGGTTTTTGTAAAACCCTTTATAGTGAAAATCATACAATAAATTGTATTATAGTATTAATGAGTTGGTTGGATTTGATTGAGGAATTCAAGCAACCAGATATTCACTGATTTGAGCAGCTTTTTGATGGTAGAAGATCCAAATAATGAAAATGTTGTTTTCTACACCAAAACTTTGAGATGCTTTCTACCACCAGACATAAGACCGGAGAAATGATTTGTGTAAAAAAATCATCAGCTGCAAAAACGGTGAATGGAACTTAATTCAAAAAACAGTTGAAAATAATGAGAGCACACTTCATATTGAAAATCCAACCTATACCTCATTTCAACAGCTCGAATGAGACAATAAGCTGTTTTCAATGTATAATCGAACATTTTATTATATACTGTATTGCTATTGCCCGCGACTTCAATTTATGGATTTTCCCAGATTTCCTAGGAGCAGAAAGTTCTCAAGTATTTACCTATTTTTTATTCATAAGAACAAAATGGGCAAATAGGCATAATAATTTTTTTTATTAATAAACCATTTTGGATAAATCAAACACTAAAATCTCACCGCAAATCATTAGTAATAACCGCACCAAAATCGGTTGAGTAGTTTTCGAAATTGAAGCGTATAAACGCACAGACAAACAGATAAACAGAAATCAGTTACACTTTTATTATATTAAGTATTGATTTCTACAGCATATCAATTACAAAGTAAAATATGGCTCGATTATCAGGTTAATTAGTAACTGATATTTGTCTCACTTATACCGGCTGTTTCGGATAATGAAAGTTTCAAAACATTTTTAACTAAGTAACCCTTGAACAGTGATTCATAATTTCAATAGGAGCAGTTTTTTCAAGCAAAACTTTTTTAAAAATTGTGAAGAGTGAAATTAGTTTGTTAGCATGTGCTCGTACATTATACGAGGATATAATGAACGAATTTTTTTGAATTTGAATTTTTTGTCCATTTCTGAAGACGGGGGCAGATTTTGGCCTCCGAAACGTAAAGATAAGTACTGTATTATTTCTTAACAATTTTTTAAGATAGGCAAAATTATTGAATACGACAAGTTACTGATAAATAGAACATTTTTCTTTGTTGAAAAATAATTTAATTTTCACGCAATATCCTATTGGGGTAAACTATAAAGTTTGCCCTTTCTACACCTGTATAAAATTATCCATTATAATTTTCGTATTTTTTCAGAGTGTGGAAGGTGAAAATACCCAAAAAAAGATCGATAAAAAACGAGGCTAAGCTTTCGTGTTAACAGGTAACTAGTTTAGTGATACAATAATTTTTCTGAAGAAAGGTTGGTTGGTTAACAGGATCAAGTTTTTCTTAAAGAAACAATTGTTATTGCCGAAGTTTCGAATTTGAATAAATTCTTCTTCAGGACTCGAAAAGAAGTTTCTTCTTGTTGATAATAAAACTATTTTAAAAATCATCAAACATATAAGATACATATTAAAAAATATAAAACATTGCAACAACCAAATTTTCGAGGAAAAACCAACACAAAAAGACATGAAACAAACGTGTTCGTTTGTTTCATTTCATGTTAAGATACCGTATAGCGAAAAGCGTTTAAAATAAAATTTATTGTGAAAAATCCATAATTATTATCATAGATAGGGTTATTAATTTTCATCAAGTAACTGGTCAGAGTATTTATAACTTGTGAACGTTTTCGTTGAACGATTTTTACAATTTTGAGAAATTTCCGACTTAACAAGAATGTAAAGCATTGGTTCGTTCAGCTTTTCCTAATGAAACACCATAAGTAGATACCTTTGTATAAACCGGAAACTAAACAACAATCCTTTACAAAAGAAAGGTTGGTTGGGTAACAGGATCAATTTTTTCTTAAAAAAACAATGGTTTTCTTGTCGACGTTTCGAATTTAATTACATTCTTTTTTAAGGCTCCAAAGGTAGTTTCTTCATGTTAATAATATTACTATTTGTTTTTCTAAGAAGAAATTGTTCCTGTTACCCAACCAACCTTTCTTCAGAAAAATTACTGGATCACTAAACTAGTAAACTAACAATCCTTCGTTTGGGTATTTCGAGATGAACTGAATCCCACAAAAGTTGTTCATTCACGAAGCACTTAGAAGAAAATGATGGCTTGATTTAATTTTTCTATTTGAAAATTTTTCTGCTCTCTGCACTTACTTTCAAAAATAATGCATATACATAATTATATCTCTACACTAACCAACAATAATGGCAAAACATCAGTCACGCGCTGAAATTTTTATTGCGGCTCGCCGAGAGAAATATTACAGATGGCGTTGCCCTCCTAACCTTCGTCCCCCAGCACGTCTCGCACAAGTCGTAGAAGTTCAAGTATCCACTTCATTTCCGAAACAGAACCGAAATTACTAATGGATATTCCATCTGCCGATATTGCAGCGTATTTCCTGCTTGGTATCGCATCTCTCAGCAAAATGACATATGGTCCAAGCAAGCATACTTTCGCCATGTGTCTCGTACTCAGTTTCATACTTTCATGACTTACTAGATGGTAGCATGCACTTTATCGTGATGACCAACAACCATTACCACACACGCCCTTGTACACCTGGTACGGGGCCTTTCACCGAAGATACAGAGGAGTATCGTGATGTAGTCTGTGTAGGGTATAGTTTTAGTGATGAAGTGCCCTATGAGTCCAACGATGATTTATGTTCAAAGATGACTCGATCACTTTTAGCATTCATTTGCTTTTTTAGTATTTTTTTTACTGTCATTCATTATGAGTACCTTGATCAATTTTTTGTCAAAATGAGAAATTTTCGCAGTAAAAGATACCTTTTCTCAATGTCATACTCATGTACACTGTTATAAAGTGAAAATATATTCCTCTATTCATATTACACGTTCACTTGTTTCTTCCATGAAAAATTTAAATACAATTAAATTTCTACTTGAAGTTCATTCCAAACCCTTGAAACTTAAAGTTACATTTAAACGGTTTCTGATTGGTTGACATCACATTCACCAACGGGCACGTTTATAAACGCCTTTTTTAAAGTAGACATGGTGGTACTGTTACAACTACTATTATTCTAATGAATCTCTCAAAAGAAACAAAAATAACTTGAAACTAAAGCGTTCTTAACTTGTTCGATTGATGACCTATTTCTTTTGCAGAAATTCACATTGAATATACTCTGTATCCATCGAACAAACAAAGTAACTCAAACAAAGATAGATACGTGATCAGACCATAATCACCACGTACATTTGCATCTATTGGGTGAAATGAACAAGCTTTCTTACGCTGACTAATCATATTTAACTGCAATCGGCTGGCGGAATTTATATTACAGTGTCGGAGTGGCCAGTTACGTTGTTACGTCTACGGTATTTTAAAGTCTGAAATTTATCAAAATGTCGGCTGAAGAAACTGCTAATCTGTGTCTCTACACTCCACCTGAAATGTTCATTATTATAGTACGTAGGCATACTTGAAGACTGGCTTTAAATCAAATTATCTAAATGTACAATTCATTCAAGCCAGTCTCAACTCACCTACACTGTAGGTTTATGAACTGACACCTATCAGAAAACAATTTCTCCACTGGCTAATACCACGAAGAGCGTTGGATTATATCCGACAGGTGTCAGTGCAGGATTCTTCACAGAAGTAATTCCTGCAAATGCTGATGGCGATACAACTTCCGGAATCGATTTTTAATTATTGGAACACACTTGCAGCCCTGTGTCTGGCTGGTTGGCCACTTGTCAGTGCAAGGTAGGTGTCTATTATAAACCTAGAGTCGATTATTTCAGATAATTAAAAATCGAATTCCTTTCAGAGTATCATTCTTCGAACTAAGCAGAAGCGAACGTCCAACAACATCGCCCCATCTGCCTGTCAATGTACTAACCAACTGCATATCCACATGGCCCAAGACCTCGTACAAGGACAAAATACTCTCATTCTCATAGTACGTGGGCATACGTGAGGACTGGCTTTTAAATCAAATTATCTAAATGAATAATTCGTTCAGGCCAGTGTCAACTCACCTACACAGTAGGTCCATGGACTGATTCGATTTTTAATTATGAGATATCATCGACTCTGAGTTGATGATAGACACTACCTTGAGAAATACAACACACAAACATTTTTGTACCACGTGACGACTCCAGATTATGACTACTACTACTTCAGATTTTGAAATCTGAATGTATTAAAAAGTACACATAATTATTCACACTTAATAACACGCCGACGCTTACAATTCAGAGAGCCTTCTGCGGTCAAACATGTTTTGACGCGTTTCTATTTTGCCTATGCGATAATTGAGTACAGAGGGTAATTTTTCTATGAAAATGAATATACTAGATTTCGATTATCATTAATTATGTATGCATTCGACGTCATTGAATGTAGTAAATTGTTTCAATATACATTCTATATAATAGATTTTTATTCATCTAATAAATACTTCCCTTGTCGACAATATCGACAATGAAACCCAATCACACCGAAACCGGGCGGTATTTGTGTCAAGCAGAAACGCAATAGACACGCCGAGCTCAGGGTTACCCTATAGCCATGTTCCGACATCAAAGGGATCCCTGGCCTTACACAAGTAACAAAAGCTTATACAAAAGGTAACAAACGACTCGAAATTCACTACAAGTGTTACTTGCATTCCTAGATTTCCGACAAGTAACCCTTGGATACGAAATGCCTTCGACGATATAGAACACTTATTTTACACTTATTTTCTTATGCGGTATGCACACGGAATTCTTTTGCACACTGTCTTCAATGAATTTTCGGGCGAATAGTTCTATTCATAAGATCTCGATAGAGCACAATGAATTCTCACTGCACCATTGTTTTTATAAAATTGAACATATTTTTCTACCAAACAAATTTCTCTCTATAACAATATTTTCAAATACTCGCTGAAAACCGATAAAACTTCAAGGATAAATAAGGAAAGTTATCTTAAAAGTATTTACACTTTTTGTATTATGAATCAGTTCTTGAGCTTAAAAAAAATTCAACAGAGGATTTGCGAATTTGCATTTTTATGATACTTACTTATTTTGATATTTTTTAAAGTATTTGTTAAAATTGAAATCCAATCAAATTAATAAATTCCTGATTACATGGGCCAAATGAGCATTCCACTGACACAATCAATCAGCAAAGGATTTTAGAAATTGTTGACTTTCTAGTGGAGATCCGATATTTTTACCCAATATCAAGCGTTCCACAATTCATTATACATAATTCTAAAATAAAGGTACCATCAACAAATAAAAATGAATAATTAGATATTTCATTAGTTTAAAATTTCTTTAGCAGTGTTTTCTACAGGCGTTGGGCCTAGTTCGACAAATTCTCTGGAAGCTTGGGGATAGGCAAGGTAGATGACAGTCGCTCTGCGTCTTCTCCGAGTTCTTTTAGGTCTTGTTCATATCTTATTTCCAAAAACTTCAACCATTCTGGTGTGGTCGCGTTGCATATTCTTTTAGTTATTTGGCGAGTTCACTAAGAGGTATATTCGATTTAGATTGTGAACCTATTGTGAATTCATCTAAAATCAATGAATGAAATGCACCATTATCTGATTCACTTGCCTTATTCATTTCTAGCTCTTCGTCAAATCAATCGCCGATAATGATCTGAATCAAAAAGAAAATTTTTGTATTCTAGGAAAAAATTCACCCCTTTCATCCTAACAATCTGATTAACAAACTTTTCCAGTTCCCTTAAGTAGAAATATTTTTCTCATGCAATGCAAGACATAGGAATACCCTAAAATATTTCACTAACCACTGTATCAGTTCATAGGCTAACACACAGATGGCGTAACCAGTATTAAATCCCTAATCCTAACCTTCAACAGATTCTTGTAGAATTCTCACAGCTATTGGACTAATAGTTTGTGCTTTTAGTTTTCGCTTTTTGGAAAAAAAAATACTGTTTGAAAGTGACTGACAATGTTACGTGGTGAATTTTATCAGTTCGGACTTCCATCGTTCAATATTATATACAATGATTTGAAATCCCTGAAATAACCATTACAATCGAAAATTGAAAAGAATAGCTGGAAATAATAAATATATTGAGCAGAAAAAATCCTGAAATGAATTTATAGTGAAATAAAATACAAGCAAAAAATTAAACAATTAAACAAAAGAGATAAAATTAAAAATTAAGAGATTTCAAGCCTCACGCCGTTTCGATTGTTAGTATCCAAAATCGTCTTCGTGTGATGACTGTATTAATTCCCCCGAGAGATGACTATTTATGAGTCATTGTACTTTCACTTAGCCCCTCTTACTTCTCTCCGCTTCACCGGTTTAGCGAAAGATGACGCTTTAGCGGAAGTTGCCATTTTTACCATGATTGTGGGTTTCCATATGTTGATATCTCTACCCCAGCTTGGCTGAATACGTTTTTGGACAACATATATGCAGCTTCTTTGAATTTTCTCCTAAACCAGTGTTTCTCCTTGTGTATGATCTCAGCTTGGGACCACTCGATTTTATGTTGATGAGTCCAAACATGCTCTGCTATTCCTGATTTGCTGGTTTCAATTCGCTGTGTGTGTTTCTTGTGATCGGCAATACGAACTTTCAAGGGTCACTTAGTTTCACAGATATAGGATTTTCCGTTCACAGGGTATCCGGTAAATGCAATTCTTAGAATCTCAGTCCGCGTTTGGTGGCATGGTTTTCGTGAGGCTGCTACAGATAGTGTTTCCGGATCTGAAGCAGGTTCTGATGTTGTTATTGGACCCATTTCTTCATAGCCTTTTCGACAATCCTCTGATGTAGGGAAGTGCAGGCTCTGGTTGTGCGAGGTTCTTGCTGTCTTTTAGCCAAAGTCTGTTCTACCATCACTCTGGAGTACCCATTCCGTTGAAGATCATTTTTGATGATGCCTAGTTCCTTCTCCAGACCTTCCTTCGTATTACAGAGCTCTGAAGCACGGTCTACTAGAGTATTGATGATTCCTCTTTTAGTCGATTGATGGTGGTTGGATTCGTGGTTCAGATACTGTCCCGTGTGAGTAGGTTATCGGTATACAGATGTTTTCCATTTAGTGTCGGTCCTCTTCACCAATACGTCTAAAAATGACAATTCATTGTGGACTTCCTTCTCCATTGTAAATGTGATGGCCCCATGCACCAGGAAAATCAACCTTTGAGAAGTGGTTTGCTACATTTAAACGAGGTGAAATGAGCACCGAGGACGATGCACGCAGTGAACCCCTCAAAGAATTTGTTACCGATGGAAACATCAAGAAAGTCCACAAAATAAATTTGGATGATAGCAAAGTGAAGTTGATCGAGATGGCTAAGGCTTTAAAGATATCAACGGAATATGTTGGACATATCGTGCATGAATATTTGGGTAAACGAAAGCTCTGTGCAGAGTCGGTGCCGACCGAGCTCACAATCGATCAAAAACAACAACGAATTGATGATTCTGAGCAATATTTGAAGATATTCTACCATAAAAACCCGAATTTATGCGTCGATATGTGACAATGAATGAAACATGGCTCCATCATTTCTGATCAGAATCACAACGATCGTCATCTGAGTGGACTGCACGTGGTGAACCGATTCCAAAGCGTGCAAAGACGCAACAGTCGGCTGGCAAGGTTATAGTATCAATATTTTGGGATGTGTATCGTATAATATTTATTGACTATCTTAAAAAGAGAAAAATCATCGACAGCGACTATTACATAGACTTACTGGAGCATATGAAAGACGAAATCGCGGGAAAACGCCTCATTTGAAGAAAAAGAAAGTGCTGTGTCATCAAGACAATACGTTGTGTCACAAATCAATGAAAAAGATTGCAAAATTGCATGAATTAGGCTTCGAATTGCTTCCGCATCCATCGCATTCTCCAAATCTGGCCCCCAGCGACTTATTCCTGTTCTCAGACCTCAAAAGAATGCTCGCTGGAAACGCTACGAACTCTTTAGCTGTTAACTGTTAATATACATACAACCCATAAAGAATAAAGTGGTGCAGTTTGGGTATTTTCTACAGTGATTTTCACAAGTTTCTTTCAGTTACACATGTGATTGAATTGGCCGATACTTGATTGAAATCTATAATGTATTCAAATAACGAGATTTTCACGAAACAGTTTATAAAACCTCAACACGTGTTTCGCCATCCAATAGCTTCATCAGGCGTGTTCATAAAGAGTAGTGTTCATAAATTATATGAACACACCTGATGAAGCATTTGCATATTGAAACACATGTAGTGGTTTTCCTAAATAGTTTGAAAGCACATGATGAAGCTATTGTATAGTGAAACTTTTGTTACGGTTTTATAAATTGTTTTTTGAAAATCTCACAATGAAGTATTACCTGAATATATATTTTCGGTTACTTTTTAAGTTCTTCAGGTTGTTATGAAGGATAGGAAAACATAAGTTAAGAATGAATAATTAACCTCATCATCATTAGTAAAAAGTGAAATGTATTATAGAGTGTATTAAAAACCGCTTATCCTGAAATTGTTGACATCGATCGTCCAAAAGATCTCTTCCACAAATACTCTGTATTACTAAGTGTTTCGAACATCTCCGAACCGACGCATTCGTTCGAAATATAAGTCTATCGATATGCAAAAACTTTTTCCTGAACTCCACTTTCCCTGTCAAACTGTAATAGATAGCTACCCTTCTTGTCCAATACCCCTTTATACGTTACATTAAACTCAATGTTACAAATTCGAAAAGTTTTCTAGTAATGAAACTGAAAAAGAAAGATATATGAGTGGACTTCGTTTGATAAATCGAACGACTTTTGTTCTGATTACTCGTGACTGCGCCACAAAGGACCTCTACCGCTAAGATATTGGATAGATTTGTCGAGAAACGTAAGGTATTTATCAAAGAAAATTTTTTCTACATTGGTAAATAAAATGGAATATCGGTAGAGCTGGTTGATTTAAAAAAATACTCGTATTTCGTTTTTTTTTTGGAATTGAAATGGAATATTTCATCCCACCAATGATTTTACAAATCCTCACTAATTTTATAGAATAACAAACAAAAACACAATATGTAGTTATATCTAAGTTTGAAACGTTTGGTAATCTATTTCTATAGCTAGGTATGAAATGAGTTTTTGATTCATTAATGATGAGTAACCCACTGTACCGAATATTTTTTCTGTTTTGTTTTCTAGTGATTTCCACATGTTATCGATATCGAAAACTGCTGTATCGTCAGTTTAACTATATCTACTTACAGATGAGAAGTTAAATAATTCATTTATATCAGTAGGAAACGAAAGAAGCCCTAAAGTAGTTCCTTGGGGAACACCGTTAACTTTTCTAAGAGTGTTGAGTTCACTATTGACTTTTTGTTATCTCTCACACAAATAGTCCTCTATCAATTTAAAAGTGTTTCTATATCCCTACGGTCTATTAGATATTATTTTAAATTAATACTATTGTTTTTATTATATCATGTCATGAAAAGATAGAAGGAAGAAAGCAATAAGTCCATGAGTATTTACCGAAAACTTGAAAGAAACGGCAGGTAAGAGAAATTTTATTCCGCGTTTGAGAGTAAACAAAAAGCCTATAACTTTAAATACTTGTGTCAAAGCAATTTTTCGGGTTTTTCGGTCGTGCTCTGCAAGTTTTTATGTCTGACGATGATGTAACGGTCAAAGTGCTCGAGTGGTTCTCAACGCAGAAACTACAATACTGCAATTTATCTCCGGTTTTATATTATCACATGTGGGCGTGACTTTGTTTCTCTTAATTGCATTATCTGACCCTGTTTGTGTATAATTGAGGACATATAGCCAAATTCCATTAATGTTAATTGAATATTTCTTTTTATTGAAATTATCCCTGTGTTTCTGAATTTCTATTGTCTCTCTCTATACTCTTGGATAGTAGAATTAGTCACTGGGATGACTGGGACAGTACCGATTACGTTATGTTATAGGATAGAAAATATAGTATAAATTCATTATCGTTTGTGATTTAAAGTAGAAGAGGCGGTAATATATCGTTATATTGTGAATACGCGTATAATTCCGTAACCTCGTCTCATCGACTGTACTTCTTTAAGAGCATGTTCGGCTACAGCTGATTTGTCGGTTTGATCGAGGCGAAAAATTGTCTTGAGTTCAGAGAGACGGGTACCCACACTTCTTTTCCTGGTTCCAATGTAGACTGATCCGCAGCTACAAGGAATCTGGTATAGTGGTAAAGTGGTGTCACGTACTATTTCTCTAAAATTCTCCCAATTCGGTCTGTAACATTTTCAACACAGGGAAGGAAAGTGTTTCCCTCACAAATCTAGCTGGGGTTACTTTGGCGTTCTTTCCTGGATCGTATGACCCGTTCGAATTCTACTTCGCTGTACCTATTCCCTTTTAGAGCATTTTTTAGGTGATTGAGTTCCTCAGAAAGTCTCTTAGGTTAATAGATGCGCCGTGTCCTCTCAACCAACGTTTTAATTACGAAGCAACGAAGCCACGCTCACCTATTATAACATCAAACTTTAGACAAATTCCAGCATTGTCGTTTCTGCATTGAGAACAACCCGAGCACTTCGACCGTTATGTCGTCACCTTTGATAGTGTATACCGCAGTAGTAGACGAAACATCAGACATGAAAACCTGCAGGCCACGTCCCAAAAACCCGTAGAATAGCATTGACACAGTTATTTTCGGCCGTGAAAGTTAACATTCTTTGATCAACAGAATAACCCCACGGTATTCCAAGGTCAAAATCTAGATGAAACATGATCATCCCCAACTAAGATCAACAGATATCAAAGATCAACGAAATTAGATCACCAAGTACTTTTTTGGGCATATCGGAGCAGCTCGCCGCTGTTATTACACGGTTCAATGGTAAACATCATATCAACACAACATTTGGCCTGAATAAACACAATTAATTACTGCGAAATGATCAAACTGCAATCTACATACTGATAAAGCGAATATATCTATCGGGGGGTTGGGCTTGCCAGTGATTTGAATTTAAACGCCGCCGCCAGCCACCCGCCCAAAGCTAATGACGCCCCCGTTGAAATGTTTGCGCTTATTTCTGGTTTCAGCTCGGAATTCTTCGAGCAATTATCCATAATTACGGTTTTGCAGCTAATAATGCAATTATCCCAATTGAACACAACATTTCATGGTCAATTCCGAGTGATAAAATATGGAGTATTTTCAGTGTGCCATTAGTAAAGGGTATATGTTTCGGTTAGAACAACATGATAGGTTAGAACAACATAAAGTGAAATCCACTTCCCATAATGTCCATCATGATCTCTAGAGGGGAGTTTTCAGTATTTTCAGTAATACGTTTTGATATTGTTAGTGCCTATAAAGGTAATGTACCAATTACTGACCGAAGGTAAACCAAAAAATATGATGTAGAGCTACCGGCCGATTTCACTGCTTAGCGTGTTCGCCAAGATCATTGACAAAATTCTATTAAGCAGACTTCTTTATCTGGAGAAGAGGCTGAAACTTATCCCGGAGAAACATTTCGGCTTCAGGCAAGATCGCAACACGACCTCGCAACTGGTCCGCCTGATGCACGGGATAAAGGAGGCCTTCCACCAGAAAAAGAATACAGTCATGGTCCTCCTAGACATACATAAGGCGTTCGACACCGTATGGACAGAAGGATTCATCGCGAAAATGTGGACGGCACACATGCCCTTTTATATGATAAGAATCTTAGATTATTATCTGGTCAACAGAAAATTTAGGGTTAGAATACACCAAGCTATCTCTATAGATTTCTCAATGAAAGTAGGTGTTCCGCAGGGGTTCTGTCTATCGGCACACTTATACTCCATACGTACGACTTCCCTATGTTCCCAAAAACGAATGTAGACATATACGCGAACGACACCGCAATATATGCGAGGTATCGTGTGAAGTGCCAACAAGACAGAAAACTGTCAATTCGAGGAAAATGTGTGGATGAACAGAAAAGCGCGAAATACCTTGGAGTTATTCTAGGCATAAAAGTTTGGTAATTCAGAGAGCGGAAGCGACGTTATTGCAAGAAATTCCAAACTTAGTGTTGAAAACAAGCTCCTGATATACAAACAAGTAATCAGGCCAGCTATGTTGTACGCTTGTCTTGTGTTCTGCAGCCTCAAGGACACCCCTTTATTGATGCTCGAGAGAATGCAGAACAAGGTACTTCGTATCATAACCAATAGCGCCGTATAGAAGTAAACACAAGAAAATTCACTCTTCGCCATATTTGGGTTAAGATCTCCATTTCTTATTTCGCGCTCAGCCGATGTATCTAAGACGTGAGAGCCAGTGAGTCAAGAATAGCTCTAGCCTGCACCCTCCTACCGCACTACACGCCGCCACAGCCCGGCAAAAAATGAAATCTTGACACGATACATCAAAGACGCCGACCAGGAGTGAACTTACTTGTTGTTTACTTATATACCGTGCCTTGGATAATGAAATAAAATACAGGCTCGTTGAGGCCCCTAAGATCAAATCTCAAACCAACGATCACAGTACCTGACCAGTAAATCCTTTCCAGTTATGAATCAAGGGGCCCGAAACTGTTATACATTTGGTGGCATATGCGGTCTCAGCCTATATCCATTACCATAACGCTGGCCTACGAGTGATTTATTGCCCCTTTCGGTTATGTCACGATATTATCGACACATCGGGGTTACCTTATGCTCGGGGGAATGAAAAATGCTGAATCCATTTTCTATCTTAAAACTTATACAAGATAATAAGCTTGAATGTAGTTCTCATGAACCATCAAAGTGAATTTATATTCATCGTGGTTTTCAGCTCCGCTCGGGCTCAGATGAATATTATCCGAAAAGAGAAAAATCGAAAACTTTGCAGACCTCATTGTAAAATGATTATTTGTTTTGACACTACATCATCATTCTAAAACCTTCAAATTATACCGGCTAGCCGATCTACGTAAGGCTCATTGTGTCTACTCAGGGAACATGATTCTCAGGTCCAATGATCATTTACCACATTCAGAGAGGTTACTGATGCTGGCGCGCCCTTCATACGTATTGGTGTATCAGGATACGTTATCAATCGACACAAACTTCAAATTGAAAATAATGATATTTTTGGACCACAACGCCAGAAATCATAGACGTACAAATGCTGACAACTGTATGTATGATGAAGAAAAGAGCTTTTGTTTGATTTCTATTAGGATTTTTAGTTGTTACAACCAGTTCCGGTTTGATAGACCATTTAGTTACTTGTATATGGTCTAACAAAACGAAACCGGTCATAACAAAAAAAAATTGGAGCAGAAATCAGACAAAAACTGTTTTCTTTATCTTATATTCAATACGAATTTCTACAGAATACAAAAAAAAATAAAAACAGTATCTCATCGCACACACTTTAAATATTATTGCTTAGGGTTCACAACATTCTCTAAAAAAATTAATAGAAAAAAGAGAAGATTTGGAGTGGCCAGCCAAGTCTTCTGATTCAAACGCACAAAACCGTTTCTTTTGTAGAAAACCATTTCCACCGGATTCATTTCAAGAATACCTGTAGAAGATTGTTAATAATTCAGTTTTGTTGCACTTTGTATATTTCATTTCCGATGGATTGTCACTACAGGATTCTTCTAAAAATTTTGACCAATATTTCATGTGTCCTAAAAAAATTCGACATGAAACATACATGAAATTTCGAATATCTCTAGAGAACTATGAAAACTGTCACACTCAGTTTTTTATATTTTTTCTCGAACAACAATGAGTAAAACAATGCGCTTCTTCAGTAGAATATATACATATCTTTCAATAAACTTTTTCCCTGAAAAAAAATCAGTCCTGAAAAATTCGAATTTGTCTCACTTCTCATGAAAACACCCCCGTATCTTCCTTAATAATTGAGGTAGAATGATGAAACTCTCAGGACTGATGGAAATTCTCAAAATGCACACCTAAATGGGGTTGGTTAAACTGATATACACTGCCCGCCACTCGCGATGGAACAACCCATTTTTACGGTAAAACATACTAAGGGTCAAAATAGTTAGCTTCCAAAACCTAAACCCCTTCATTCTATCTGGAGATTACTCTCAGGTATCATGGATTCGTTTGGCTGTGAGATGCTATCATCCATTTTGAGCCTCTCTGAGGAATATATCACAGCACCACATTCTCAGATTATCGAGATAGTATGGAGCAGTGTATGAAAAATTATCGGCAAATGGAAGCATCTAATATAAATGAGAAAGGCTAATTCTGGGTGCCGAACATCCAAATTCTATCCCAACCAGAAGTGAGAGCTCTCCGATTGATAAGCAAATACCGCAAAAAATCTATTTTCAAAGGTTCACAAATTGAAAACTGTACATTTTTGAACTTTGGCTGTGGACACTTTCAATCAGCACATCAAGAACTACAGCATATCACAATTCAAAATTCACGTCAAGCCATTTCTCATAAGAAATGTGCGGAATCTTTAATTAGAATATTGAAGAAACATTTTGCCAACCGAAACAAAATTAATCCTTATACTCCTTGCAACATCGAAACAACCATTAATTCTCAAAGAAAAAATCGCACTCGGTGAACAGGTTGAATTTATATTATTTTAATTACTTGCTGAATTGTTATCTCGAATCATTTTAAGGGAATGAATTACATCAGTTTCACTAAATGAAAATCATGTGGTGTCCTGGAAAACAGTTGCTCTTGATATTTACTGTCAACTTGACAATATTATTGAAAGATCTTATTGTATAAACTCCCAGACCTGTTTTCATTGCATTTGTTGTTTCTAGTATTGTTGTTCTTTGTATCACTGTTGTTCCCGTTGTTTCTGCTGTGTTTTTGTTCCCATTGTGTTCATTGTTCCTGTGTTTGTGTTGGGTATTGTTCCTGTGTTCCAGTTGTTTTCTGTTCGTGAGTTCCTGTTCTCATTTTAATATTTCTGAAGTTCCTATTTTGACTGATATCACCTCATTTTGATTAACAAAGTTCAACATGGCACGTCTCACTTTATAAAAATTGAAATTGTTTCAATTGTTGGTGAAGGCGTGAGGTCTTATCGTGACGCGGCCGCTAAATTCAATAAAAGACCCCCGCTAGAGGTAGCTATACACCTTGGAACTGTCCATAAAATATATAATCTTTTCGTGAGCACCGGCCATGTATCAAAGGACAGAAAAATTGTAAAACAACATATTGAAGATGATAACATATTGGCGGCTTATCAAGCTGATCCTAGAATTATTTCGAGAAACTTATCGCTTCAACTCGATATGAGCCGCACAGTAAAATATGGAGGTGTTTAAAGAGGCATAAAATGCATGCGTTCAAACCCAAATTTACATACTTTGCACGAAGGAGATGAAATCCGCCTTATGGAGTGTTGTTTATGGATACAGGGAAATTATCTCAATGACAGGAAATTTTTTAAGTATATATACAGTGATGAGGCTACCTTTTCTACGAATGGTGTTGTATATTTCCAGAACATGAGATTTTGGACTGAACAAAGCCCAAGTTGGGTGGTGAATTGTAGAGACCAAATATCTCAGAAAATTAATGTGTGGTGTAGTATTCTGAACGAAAATATTATCGGGCTATTTTTTTTTAATCAAAATCTAAGCAGACGACTATTATTTGATTTTTTCGAAAATGCATTTTCCGATGTGTTGGAAAAACTACCTTTAGAAGTGAGACACAACATGATTTTTCAGTTAGACGGTGAAATCTGCGGAAGCAGCCACGATCCTCAGATTTAACTCCACTGGATTTTTATTTATGGGGAAAGTTGAAAAATGAAGTTCATAAGGATAGGTCAACAAATAGAGAAGATTTCCGTGTAAGAATTATACGAGCGTGTAGAGAAATCACACCTAGAGAACTAAGAAGAGTTGGAGGAAATAATAGAAGGCGCATAGAAAAATGTGTTCGCTTGGCGGAAAGTTTGATAGAAGGCACAGAAATATAAAATTGTCAACAATTAAAACAACTGAAATTGATTCTTCTGTTTTTTAATTGAAAACGTGATTTTGAAATACTTTGAGAGTTTTGAAGTACATAAAATTTTTCGCCACAAAACTACTTGGTTTTTTGAAAATAATGGAAAGATGAGAATTTGAATTAACATTAACCATCCTAAAACCTCACTGATACCATGTTTCCATATATATCAAGGTATCATCAGCGAAAAGATGAAATTTACATTTTGTCCAACCAAAATCCAAATCAGGAATAAAAGGGGACCCAAAACACATCCTTGTGGAACACCATTGTTGTTAAGGTAACATTCTAACTCTATATTCACTATTTTGATTTATTGATATCGATTTCCCAGGTAACTCGTTATCCAATGTATTACTGAACTCGAAAAACCATATTTCTTTAATTTCAATATTTACATTTCGCGATCGATTGTTTCGAATGCCCTTTTCATATCAATGAAAACTGCACATTCTTCATGTCTGATGTAACAAGTTGAAGTGCTGATTCACACGAATGAGATTTACGAACAGATAATATTATTTACATCAATATATTCCATAATTTGATCAAGTACCGCTGTTTCTAAGATTTTGTCACGAAACGATAACATATTTACTGGTCTCAATTGTTCAGCTAAGTTAGTGTTTAGAACTTTTGGTATTGGAACTATTGTTGAAGTTTTGAAACGTTGCGGTACTCTTCCCATCGGTTTCTGCATTTGCTGAACTAATAATAATTATTATTATATCTTGAATACTATTAATGAAATACTGGTTCAATACATTGGTGAATGTTATTTCATCACTGAAAATTTTTCCTTTGCAGTTTAGACTGAAAATTGAACTTCCTACATTTTTTCTGCCTGAAATTTCTTTGAGGTGCATCTACATCAACCTAGATTTACCCTTATTCCCATCAATTTGTTGTTCGAAGAAATATCTTTTTGACTCTTTCATTGTTTTGACGTATTTTTTCTAGCCTGTTTATAGATAATTCAGTTTCCTCCTCCATTAGTTGACACACATTTCATAGGCTTTATTCCCTTCATCAGTGGCTGCTCTACATGCATCAATAAACCATTGTTTATGATTTTTGTTCACTTTTCTTGAAGTCATAGGTGCAATCAAATCAACAGAGAAAACAATATTTACAAATATTGTATAATCTGTATAATCCCTCTCTTTCCACAAGTATATTTGTTAGTATATCATAATTTACTTTAGCACGAAGCTTTCTGGTTTGACGCAAGTCCGTTTCTTTCGTACTTCCAATATGTACGATTCTATGGTCACTTATTATCCTTTTCAGTATAACAAAACTATAACTTGAACAATGTGTTCAAGATAAGCAAGAGAAAAGAGATACAAAGTCGATTGAATTAGGAAACTTATTTAGATGACGTTTTGAGATTTGAGTAAATTAGCCTCCTGAAGTCAGAAAGCTAATTTATTCCGGGTGATTCTTTTTCCGAACCGTATAAAAAATTAAAATTGGTGAGTTTTTCTCGGAGACAAAACGTTGAATTAAAAATCTGTAAAGTCCATTTCGTACAGCTGGAAAAGTGGCAATGAGAAAGTGTTTTTGTTTTAACCTCTTCTTGAATGAAGTCAGAAAATATAAAATGGAATTGGAGAAACTAAGGGAATTGTCAACTTTTCCTAATTTTAAAGACTTTGTGTATCTGCCGATTTCCGATTTTCTTGTGCTTCCTGTCTTGGACAAACAGTGTAATATCGAGTATAATGAACTTCAGTCGAATAAGATCTATCTCTGCCAAGGATAGAATGAGTGATAAGATGGACAAGCCAACTATTGCAAAAAGCATACTGTGTAGATGACGAAATAACAAGCTAGGATAAATCGCAATAAAGCGAAGTTGTTAATAACCCTGCCGACAAATTTATTAATGAATTAATCCTCAAACAAGGCTGTTCGCTAAGCGAGCAATTATTTTAATTAGCACACTTAACAAAGAAGGATTTTGGGAAATTGTAAAGAACGCGATTACGTTCATTACGAACATAATTCACTTTCGAATTTTAACCACCTCCGTCAAAATTCCACCAACATATACATATTAAATCGTAGCAGCCCCAGAAGTACAGTTAGCTCTCCCGTAAGGTTCACCGTGATTATAATTAAAAGTAACTCGCAAACCGTGAAACGGTCGCCCTTTAAACCGAAACTTCGTTTTAACGGTAATAAAAAGAGATGTAACTCACCCTCTTGCGATATATAATTTATTCATTGTTGATGATGAAAACAGGGGAAATTATTTATATATTTGACTTACTCATTTAATCAGTCTATTTTGCAAGGATACTTTCCCGAAGAATTCAAAAAGGCATTAGTAACACCTCTTTTCACAAAAGGTGATCGCTCGGTAGTAGAGAATTATAGGCAAATCTCTTTGCTCTGCTCACTGGCTAAATTATTTGACAAAATAGTCGCAAACAGGATTACTTACTATTCGAAGGATAATAATATACTGTGCAAAGACCAACATGGTTTCAGAAAGAGTAAGTCAATTGAAACTGCAACATATCACTTACTGAATTATATCTACGAAGTAGATTCGAATAATATTGTAATGTCTTTATTTATTGATCTATCAAAAGCGTTTGACACACAGTCTCCTGAATTTCTAATTGCAAAACTAACCCAACTCAGTTTCCCGAATAACTTGTTAAAATGGATTGAATCTTACCTCAAAGGGCGTACCATGACTGTAAAATGTTAAAATGTTAGATCAAAGTGCAACGACAATGCTTGGACCATTGCTTTTTTGTTGTATGCAAATGATTTGTCAGAATATCTGATAAAATTGCCACCTTACCATGTTTGCGGATTATACCACTATCACAGTTACAGGGGAAACATTGATGTACTGCTTAGTAA